>OX442417.1:15029922-15063425 GCA_949361645.1 Spongilla lacustris
TGAATTATACAGATCGGAAAATCATAATGAGTTGCGATTAACAGCGTTTCCAAATATTTCCAACTTATTCAAAACACTTCCAATTACTAGCTGCGCCTGTGGGAATTTTTTATCTCGACTAAGCGTTAGATATCTTTTTCAGGCAGCATTCACCCAAGAATAGAACTATTTGTTACCCGGCACAATACTCCTATATACACTTTTTAAAAATTGCTGTGGCAAAACTGATAATGCATTACGGAATTCAAAGCGGAGTCCCGCCCCCATGACGCCCTTATAGGGTAATCCCCTACTCTTCAAAATACCTGCACGGGGATACTGTTGGGAGTGCTGCCGTTTATAGGTAACATCATGATGCCTGTTCGTTTGCCGTACCATGCACGGTACTGCAACATTACTTTTATTTGACCACTATACTGTTTTACAACTTTTTCAGTGCATTAAATTAGAACATTTGTATAAAGATCAAAGCATATTACTAACACTAAGTACGTAGCCGTTTTGCGCAAGTAGGGTTCTGAATTGGACAGCCACCTGTCTACAAAGGCTACCTATTTTGTCCAGAAACTGACTACTTTCAACTGAAGCAAGCCTAAGCGTAAGATATTTCTTATGGACGTAATTTGTCTCGATTAGTCCAGTCATTAATTTTTGATGGTATGTACCAACCCTTTAAATTATAAAGAGCACAGCTATATCGCCAATTCCGTGCATAATGTGCCAGTTTTTTGGATTGTTTTGAGGAGGAGGGGCTGCTACCGTACATGTACACACTTACGATATTTTCAGCACACGGCCTTGGTATAACTATGACTACATCTCCCCAGTACATCATTGGAGGCGGGTGTTGATCCCAAGGGGCTTAGTGTAGAGAGAGTCCATATCAGGATTATATCGATCGTCAAATGACGGGTTTTTACGTCATCAATCCTTATCAGTATTAATAATAATAAATATATATATCGTCACATGTGGAATAATTATATGTACATGTACGTACATATATATGAATTTCCTAGAAACGAATGTATATACATGTAGGCCTATACGGCATTGTGTAGAAGAAGTACATGTATATGTACATGTATATAGCCTGCGTTCTATTGATCGGCGGCAGCAAATAGTCCGGCGTACTAGACCCTTGCGTGGAGGAGGGTCTGGAAGGTTGCCTACATGTATTCTCGAGTTGTGCCGATTAGTTTGCAATTCAAGACGTTACACCTCAGAATCAGAGATAATATATATAGGGATTGGAAATGAACCCCATGCACCAATTTACGCGGACAATGTTATACAATGTGCATGTACATGTAGGCTGATGTAGCCTACTGAGTGGGTTCGAATTCACTCTCTGTGCAATTTAAACAAAGATTAGTAATGACTAGATCCTCATTGTTTAAAATTAACTCCACTGCATTAAATCATGCTTGACACCATCCAAGATTTCGATATGTAACTGCTGATGAGATCTTGGATGTAATTTCCCATACAACCTGTAGTATAGGAAACTTAATCATCTTATCCAAAGATAGCTGCAGATCACTGCGATTCAGGTGTAACCTTTAGATCGAAAACACATTCCTACTTACTGCCGCTTCGTTAAGAATTTTCCTATATGTATATAGTATACGTACGCAATATATCCATCCATGTTGGGCGCAAATTGTGAATTTGCGCAATTGTGCTGCGCAATTTAAATAATCCGGGCATATGCAACAATTTATAAATTGCACATCCTGATCCTGCATGCAGAGTTCATTTATAAATCAACGTGAAAGAAGAGCACAAAAGGTTGTTCGAAACATTTCGTAAAGAGAGAGACTATGGTAAAGGAACTATAGCAAAACACAAGAGAAAGTGACAAGGATATGACAACATGCAAGGTGGAGAACTAAACATTATAATTAGCTATCCGGAGTTAGAATTGGCCGATGTTCACTGTCTACCAGCAAAAACAGGTGAACTAGCCTATGTACAAGCGTTCTGTGGTGCATGTTATGATACTTTAGTTCATTCTTTTTTTTTTTTCTATGTAGATGTGATGGTTGGTTCATTTTGGTTTTGTTTCCACTATATGCAGAATGCATGGAAATGACACAACCATGTTGAATTGGACACTATACCTTGTCGTTGCTACAGTTGAGAAATTTTGGAATGTTGGCTATAAGAAAACACTTGCCGGCTGAAGTAAAGCATCCTTGAGGATCTTGAAATTTCTACAATTCAATTGCAGGTTCAGAGATCCTAGGGAGGCTGTCCAATATCTTTGCAACATGTGTGCCATCTGTCAGCTAAAGCAGCCTCAAAACAGCACTGCTTCACTAAAGCCAATACTTGCATCTGGATTCCTGAACCATTGTCAAGTAAGACATACTAATACTTAAAGTTTGCTTGATTTATTGTATTATGTGAATACTTCAGATTGAACTTATTAATATGAGGCATATGCCAGTAGCGCACTACATGGATCACTGGTCCAAGTTTCATGTCATGTGGCCTTTGATGCAGAAATCTGCAGTGGAGGTTGCTGTTGGGCTTGCAACAAAAGTATTCCCATATTTGGGGCTTCCTAAGATACTGCAGTCAGATAATGGCAGGGAATTTGTCAATGAAATTGTCAAAGAAACATTGACAGGCCAGGTCAAGTTGTCATCATAAATGAACATCCTGTGTGGGACATGTATGTGGTATTCATATATGTGCATGTATGTGTGTATATACTGTTATGTGTGTATGTGTGTGGTATGTGGTGTGTGTGCATGTGTGAGAGAGAGAGTGTGTGTGGAGGGAGAATTTGTTGTGACTGCACATGATGAAGGCAAATCATATTCTCTATTACCATCATGGAATGCTTACCAGTTTGCCAACATGATTGTCTGAAGACATAATCACAGAGTGTGCTTCTATTGGTGATAATAAAGAATAGTATGGATTGCAATTTGCATCAGAATTGCAATGTAGTGCTCTTTCCACTTCCACTCCATGATACCCACACACCTCCCATGGTTACCCACACACCTCCCATGGTACCCACACACCTCCCATGGTACCCACACACCTCCCATGGTACCCACACACCTCCCATGGTACCCACACACCTCCCATGGTAGTGATGGTACCCACACACCTCCCATGGTACCCACACACCTCCCATGGTACCCGGCACACACCTCCCATGGTACCCACACACCTCCCATGGTAGTGATGGTACCAACACATCTCCCATGGTACCCACACATCTCCCATGGTGCCCACACACCTCCCATGGTACCCACACACCTCCCATGGTACTCACACACCTCCCATGGTACCCACACACCTCCCATGGTACCCACACACCTCCCATGGTACCCACACACCCACACACCTCACATGGTACCCACACACCTCCCATGGTACACACACACCTCCCATGGTACCCACACACCTCCCATGGTACCCACACACTTCCCATGGTACCCACACACCTCCCATGGTACCCACACTCCCATTCCCATATCACACAACAATTTGTTGTGTTGCCTGCACACATCAACATAATAGTAGCAAAATCAACTAAAGTAACACAGCAACTCCACCCATTTGCTTCAGTTCTTCTACACCTCCTTCCCAGGATGACCGACATCTGATGTCATCAAAAATGGAGCTGTTCAGTTCCAATTCCTCTTGAATCTGTTTTGCACATTGGTTTCCATGGTGATTGTTATCTTGTAGGTTTTGTAGAGCTGTGTGCAGCCTTTGCTGGAGTTGCAAACATTCCCTTTCCATCGTGTTGTACTCCTGGAGCAGCTGCACCTTCTGTTGGTGTGCTGCAGTGGTGATGTGCTCCTCCATCTGTGAGCGTTCTTTTCCTGTCACTCTCAGATCCTTTTACTCACCATTTTGGCAAACATTTCCCCCCTATGCCAGCATGACTACACACTTCTTCACTGGTTTGTCAAAATCATTAGAGAACCATATGTTTTGGGATGCCCAATGGGATGTCTTCATGACATCATTAGCATCATGTCTGTCAGTGATTGGAGCAATAATGAATTCAAATTCTAACACAACAACACTTTCCAAACAGCCCAGGATTGGTCCAGATGTCATGTGATCAAGGAATACATATCAGCATTATCCCGAGGGTAACAGATTTTAGAAATTACCAGACCGTTTCTTTGCATGTAGAAAAATGGACACTGGCTGGATGGGATGATCATGCCTCAGATCTACAGTCCATTGTATTCTCTAAACCTCAGGATGACTCTGAGAGTGTCATGGGTGGTGGTGATCCCCTAATGGTTACCATGGGATACTGCTGTGCCTGCAACCATCGCCTTTCCTGACAGCCTGTGCTGTGACCTCATTATGACACCAAGAAGAGCTGTGGAATGGATGGAGAGTATTTCAACAACATTCATAACCATTATCTGACCTCCACGCTTCACAATAGCTGCAATATGAGAAAGGAAATACATAATGACGAGTTATGTAGATGTGGCAATTTCACCATAGTTACGAATCAAGAAACATGAATGCAACCATAATTCAAAATGATATGTTTAATATACTGAATTCCTGAATGATAACATTCTGTACATAAATCAGAAAAGAAGACAACAGATATGTCAGTCTACGGCCCGGCGTGATTCATCCACAGAGAAAAGTGAACAAAAAGCTTCACTTACTCTTTCAACTCTCACACATTGCTGAACGTCACCATGCAAGCCACACAATAAGGTCAACAAAGCTAGTCTTTTCCCAGCACATCATTGGCGGTGGACGTTGCATGGAAGCAACCGTGGGTCCTGATAAACGGCATATGCATTTAATACAGGGTTAGGGCTACAATAAAAATAATTGAATACATTAATCACGTGCCTATAGGTAGGGCGTTGCCGAACATTCATGTAAATACACGTACATGTAATTATAAGTTCCTTTTTATAAATATTTTTATAAAGGTCTACCACCGCACTGAGCTGAACACGTACTACACTCAGACTGAGCTGATCTGTTTCAAAATGGCGTGGTTGGCGCACAACTTCGTTCGTCGCGACCGATATTTCCTTCGGGCGTTGAAGCCTCACTGTCGCTATGCGAGTAATGACCAAGTCCTGAGCCTCAAACCGTTTTCAGAAATACCTGGTAACCGTAAATTGCTAGTTGGTTCTTTCACACGATATGTACGTTCCTCGATCGAATAGGCCCCAAAGGTCTGCCAATAGTGGGGTCGCTGTTCGATATGATACGTAGTTTGTCCAAAGCTGGAGACGAGCAGTACATCCACCAACTGCTGCTTAAGTATGGTCCTGTTGTCAAGGTTACAAATTTGGGTGAGTCATAGGCGTAGAGTACGTGGGGGCGGAGGGGCTCAAGCCCCCCCCCCCCATTTTGTTTGGGGGCTTACCCCATACAGGTGTATATACTTGACCCGCCCCTCCACGCTTAAATTTTTTTAAGAGGTGTGTAACGCCGCAGTAGTCTAAGGATGGTACCTTGGTTCTTGTGTAGATCTCCCCCCCCCCCCCCCCCCCCACACACACACACACACAGAACAGATACGGAACAGATAATCAATTCAAATTAATTATCATCTTATTCACACTCAAAGCCTTACTCTTTACTTTTTTAAACATATACATCCGTACAAGCCCAGCTAGACGGGGGAACAGTCGGCTGATCCGCTAACAAATCCAGCTTGACGGGGGAACATCCACTAACAAATCCAGCTTGACGGGGGAACAGTCGGCTGATCCGCTAACAAATTCAGCTAGTCCCATCGCCCATCCCTGAATCGGGGAAACAAAATATCTCCGGGTCAAGCTGGATTTGTTAGCGGTTCAGCCGATTGTTCCCCCGTCTAGCTGGGCTTAGCTTAGCTTAGGTTCAGCAGTATGTACGGATGTATATCATTATGTTAAAAAAAAAGTAAAGTAAGGCTTTGAGGTGTGAATAAGATGATAATGAATTTGAATTGATTATCTGTTTCGTAAGAGTATAAGTGCGAGGGGGGGGGGAGATCTACACACCCCCTCATTTTTGTATTTCAGGGCTAAATGAAACTGTACGCCTATGGGGTGAGTGCATATAGGGGGGTTATAGATTTGGCCAAGGTGGGAGCATGAGGGGAGCACCTGACACGATATCAGTGAATATTGCCATTTCATTTGATGTAAGTTGCTTGCTCCCCCCCCCCCCCCCCCCCCCCCCTTCATTTTGATCCAGATCCCAAACACCCCCATGTGTAAATTAATGGTACATATTTGTTGTACTGTAGGGTTATACATGTATACTATGTATACAACCACTATTATAGTGTGAGCACTTAGAACTCACTGCCAGAGGGAAAAAAGACCTACACATGTATGGTAATCCACCCGTGCCACCTTGGTCACATATTGTGCAGACTGTCAGGTGTGCATGCCTATGCATGCTGTTTTGCAGGCCCCATATGATCTGAAATACTTCTGATGCCATAAGCTTTGGCACTCTGTGGATTCCCCGACAGCTGTATATACCGTATATATATCAATCTAGGTGCAGGTAGCAAATGGCAGCCTGTTGAGCACCATGTGCATTCTGTTAGCCACAAGACAATCCACTCATGACAGAAACAGAGACCAAAGTGAGCCCTTAGATAGGCACCGTTGGACATGAAGACAAGAGGGTGACTACTGAAGCATTCCTCGCAGTCAATTGATGGAATCAAAACCTGGAACCAGATAGTAGAGAAAATATTTCAGGGACCTGGAATAAGTCTGCATATGAGAAGAAATTCATACCCAAGAATTGTGTATGGTCTAGTTATTAGAACTACCTACAGATAGCAAATTAAATGATTCAGTGATATGATGCCGATACAACATACTATATTGGTATTATTATTATTATTTTTCACGCTGATGGTTAGCAACATTATGACATAGTGCAAAAATGAAGAGGATATAGTCAAAGAATGGGAGAACTAAGTGGAAATTAACCATATATGCTCAAGATATTACGCACCAAGGCTACTGTGCTTCCAAACATATATCAATTAGCATGCAAGACTTGTACTCCTTATGTAGGATTTGAAAGTTCTGTCAGTGATCACCTCAAGCTTGTATTAATGGAATACTTCACACAAGGGGAGATGCCAGGTTGTTTTGTGGGTGGAGTGAATCTTGTACTGTATTATAGCGTTTTGCTGATGTGACAAAATGCTCATGCCAGCTCCTTGTGTGTTGGTGGCATCACTACAGACAGACTTTGTCATCATCAATATACAGGTGTATGTGTATGTGTTGCAGCCGAGTCCATATGTGCCTAATAGCACCAAATCTCATGTTCTTGGAGACTTGTATGGCTCCATTATACTTGTATGCCGAAGTGGCAGGGCCATTATCGCACGTTCCACCTGTGATGTGAATTTGTGAAATTGAGTATTTCATACATGTATGTGTACACCAAAACTGAATAAGAATCTAATTTTGACACAGAGAAATCAAACCTAGACTACATGTAGTTCATGTATTAAGCCATATTGTCATTTAGGTATCACTGGTACATCTTTGATGTTAAGACTGTTTATTTAATAATTCCTGTTACTTCTACTGCAGGAAGGTCATTGGTGGTGGTAGGCACACCAGAGGGTGCTGCTAAGGTATTTAGGGCTGAAGGGAAATATCCAGCTCGGAGCTATTTCGAAGAAACCTTGGGTTGGATTTACAATAAGAACAACTTTTTATCTATGAAATTTGCGTAAGTATGAAAGACATTGTTCACCACATTGAGATGACATACTGCAGCCATACATGTATATTATTTATGGATGTATCTTGAGCTGTTTATATGCCCACTTGTAAATATGCACTAAATCATGGAATTAGTAATCACCATAAGAATTAAGACAACAAATTATATAGGGATCCCCATTACTTGGCTTATTGATCACAATTTATTATGATTTTGGTGTGATGCATGGGTCTGTATAATTTGATTGAAGCCTTCCTCACTAATAACACCTGTCAGGCTCAGCCTGCGGCAAGCTATTGATGTACAGGCCAAGGCCGTAGTCAACAGCATGCTTGGGCATGCTGAAGCACCCCCAAATTTTTCGGAGACTTTTTTTTTTAAAGCGGTGTTCGTAGTAATTTGTAAACGTAATACAGTTCTTTTGAGCGCTTGATTTCTTGTTTGTTCCTCTGCAAAGAAAGTGTGCTTAAGTTTGTATGTCCATTTTGAAGCATTTCAAAAGTCCTGGACTACACACAAGTAAGGTACATGCAGGATCCGCTACTGCATGTTAATTGTAGTGATATCAATCAAATTCATCTGCAATAAGTAATTATGTTGAAGGTATATTAACATTGTGCAATGCATTACACAAACTGCCCAAAAATGCCAAACTCTAAAGGTCTAGGAGATCTGTTTAAGCCTTCTGGACACCAGTTCAGTCTGTTTTGGATGAATTTATGCTGGCGATGAGTTGGGGACTACTATACATGTATTTGCATGCAGAAAATTTCTTGCCAGGCTAGAGAAGGTGGTCTAAAAAAAGGCTAAATTTATAAATATGCAGAGGCTCTGAGGTCGGACTATGCCCAACTAAGTCTCAGTGTCGTGTTTTCTAGAACGTTGAGTTCATTTACTAAATGTGTTTAGGCACAGCGAGTTTTCCATTGCATTGTTTTGGAGGGTTTTCCAACACAATGGGGGAGCTCACAGCGGGAGCCCCCATACCCGGAGGAGGACACCCCCTACCGCACCCTCCCTAGGGCAGCTCTGCTTATAGGTCTGCCCCCTTCTCTTTCCCCGGATCCGCTACTGCTATAGCTACCCTTGCCTTTCCATTTTTCAGCACCCCCAAAGAAAAATAGTTGTCTATGGCCCTGCAGGCTTATTTACTTTACATGTACAATGATAAAAATGTCAAATTTCTACATGTATTTCATATGTGGTTGTTGAAAACAGAGTAAATTAAATTGTGATGTTAAGACAAAATTTATTTAGATGGTAATTTCACGTGTGTTAAAGTCACTCGCTTTTCTATTTTGTGGCTTATGCTTTGTGTATCCTGGCTTATGCATGTTTAGGTGTTTATAGTTTAAAGTCTGCATATACATGTAGATGGCTCTGATTGGGTAAGTACCTAACAATAGGATAAACATTTATGTAGCTCAATATCATACCCCACACCAAATAATAAAATACATGTACAAGCAAAACAACATATTACCAAGCCAGTTTGATCTAGCAAGTAATGCCTCCTGATTAGAATGAGGCTTAGCCTGCCAATTGGCTCCTGCCTCACCACTGCTTCAATGGAAGGTGGGCCGATCCTTTTCTCCCCAGCCACCATAACAGCCCTTAGCAAAAATTGCACCCTAATAATTAGCAAATGATTGGCCAAACTGATCGATTTTCAAGATTTGAAATGCATATCAGTAATTGGTTATTTGTGTTCAAAGAACGCTTGATCGTATGAAATTTTTACGTTACACTGTATTTTACAGCATTATTATCAAGTACATGCTGTTGCATGTGGAACCTTACATATAAACATTATTGTTCATATCAAAGCTTTATTCACTGCTATGTACTAACCTTACATGTAAGATAAAATTTTGCTGGCTGCGCTCTCTAGTAGTAATGATAGGCTGTTAAAAAGTATATAGAATATAAGTACTATTGTGATGAGATCATACATTGTGTACCTGCCATCATTACACCATGTATAGTTAGTATTAATAGTAACATTAGTGTTGTAGCTGTAGTTTAGTGGTGTTATTTTATTCTAATCGTATTATTATTTTAATTGTGTAATGTATTATCATTATTCTTATGCAAAACATATCTTGTACAACGGTGCCCCATGCGCAAATGAACGTGACAATTATATAACTCTAAATTAATATTAGTAAATTACATATTGCCAAGTTTTATACATGTACCTACACTGTAGTAATCGATTTGTTGCGCGCTGTCCATCGCGATTGCGCTGCGCGACCCATAGATCTGTTGTTTGCGTACCAATATATCGATCGCGCAACAAGCAGCTTGTGTTATCGATCAATGGATTATGAGCAAACAGCAATGCGCTTGCACAGTCGATGGATAGCGCAAATCGATCCATCGCGCGCAACAACTACCAGGTATTGCACTGAGGAACCAGCAAAATTAGCTCTACATGCACATGTTTGTAGCCACATTAATTAATCGGTTAATAACTATTACAGTCAGGCTCACTTTCATTTTGCACAGTGGAGGCAAGGAATGGAAGCACATCAGGTCATCAGCATCCAAGCAGATTGTCCCGCGACGTGTGGCCAACTATGCACCAGGCCTGTGTGAGATTGGAGACAACTTTGTGGAGCACATCAGACACAAGAGAGGCCCTGATGGCTATGTGGAAGATGTTCACAGTGCAAATATGAAGTGGGCATTCCAAGGTTAGCTGTGTGTACATGTACGGGTGTTGCAGCTATGCAGTAGTGTTTATTTTAACTTAACAATCTCTAATTACAGGGATAAGCTACATGGTGTATGGAGAGCAATTGAATACTTTTGATGAATCCAGGAAGGACTTGCTTGAGTTTCAGAATGTTGCTATGGAAGTGATTGGTCTATTACCACGCATTAGTAATGAACCACCTTTGTATAAATATCAGTTTCCCACAAAAACTTACCGACGCTTTGTTGGAGCACTTACCCGTGTGCACGAGTATGGTACGTTTGTGGTTATCTTATGTTTGTGTTTCAGTACTGGCCCTCAGATGAAGTTTTCTGGCTACATGTACGTTTCATTTTTTGCACTTCAATAAAGGCTCAACTATTCTGAAGGAGAAGTATGACAAGATGGTTGATGCTATTAACTCGGGAGTTGTTGATGAGACCAAAGCCACATGTAAGACTAACTTTTAAACATCAGTGAACTTACTACACATTTGAACTGATTTCAGCAATGATGGAGCAATGGCTCATAGCAGGGATGTTTTCACAGAAGGAAGCTCTGATGCTGAGCTGTGACATCTTGGCTGCTGGAATTGACACAGTAAATCAGGGGTACTATAATAGTAAGAAATTGGAGGGGAAAGTACATGTAAAACTAACGTTTACATTTGAACATAATGATCAATAATTTTCTAGTGCATAATGCAGGCCATTGAGAGCTTTTATTTCATGCCTTGCTACCTTGTAGTGGTGTTAAATGGCTAAATGTCTATCTATAGATTTCTAAAACCTATTCTACATGTATGATACCACAGACCTATATGATGCAATGCAAAAATGATGTTTTGGTGACTTAATATTGTTACTACATGTATATTTAGTATGTAGTTTTCAATAGAGAAATGATGTAGCATGAAGTATTTAAAATTCGAGGTCGATAGCGCTTATAGTTTGGACGATATTATCGCAACTCTTTTTTTTGAAAGAAGCATTTTCATACCGTACGTATTAAGGGGGAAAAAATGTAAACCCGGTTTTCTTGGATGGTTTCCTTATTGTCAAATATATATTAAACAGATAATTTTGATACACGTATTTGCATAGGCTACAATTCATCCCATCCTCTCCTCGTTCCTGTAATCTTTTCTTTTGTTACTTACAATGTACATGTAATGGCAGAGTTCCAACACTGCCACATTCCTGCTGCATGAGGTAGCCAAGCAACCAGAGCTCCAGGAAAAGCTGTACCAGGAGGTATCCTCTGTGCTAGGAGACAGAAACTCTCCCTCCTTTGATGACCTTCAGAAGATGACACTTGTCAGGAGCTGCATCAAGGAGATAATGAGGTCAAGCATTGATAGTTGCTGTATGTATTGATCAGGAAATTAATGTGTAATCTTATGTAGATTACAACCTACCCTGCCTGTAGTAATGAGAGATATAGATCAAGAAATTGTAATCTGCGGCTACCAGATACCTGCAAAGGTTGGTGTTTTACTGCTTTTACTGCATGCATACCAAAACAAAACTCACATTTCAGACTACAATGTTGTACAGCACATATACTGCAAGTCGAGATCCCAAATATGTGGATGACCCAACCTCCTTCAAACCAGAACGTTGGTCCAAGGACTCCACTGAAGATCTGGATGCCTTTGTCTCACTTCCATTTGGATTTGGCCCACGCAGTTGCTATGGTGATGTTTATCATGGTAGTGTGAATTATGACATGTTACTTGTTACTTCATTTTTTTAAAGGACGTCGGCTAGCAGAACTGGAGTTATTCATACTGCTTTGTAAGGTCAGTCAGTATTGGTAGTTCCCTTACGAGTACAATAGTAATGGAACTCCTTCTTCCACAGGTATCAAGGAACTTCAGGCTTTCTACTCAGCAACAGTCCCTGAAGATGATGCAAGCTACTGTAACGAAGGCTGATGAACTGGTGAAAATTAAATTCATTGACAGGAAGTAACATAATTAGAGTGTTATTTGAATCAACCACATTGTCATACTGCCATTGAACTTCATTGATGACACAAATATAAATATAATTGTTTGACTGCCATTGACAAGGGGATGCAAAAGAAAATTTGTTAACGTTAAGATATTATAAACCAAACCCAAGTAATATATTTATTGGGGGGGGGGGGGGGAGGGGGGGGGGGTCATTTACAATGCACTGATTTCTACAGAGGGAGGAAGGATTTTTTGGGGCATCCCTGATAATGTTAGAGCAGATCAGATGTCAAACTTCATCCTTAATCCCCTACCCCCTAGCAAAGTAAGAAAGCTCTTAACATATTTTGGAGGATACTGGTAGTATAAACCCTTCAAATCCATTTGCAACTTACAAATACATCAGCATAATTTTAGTAGCACAGACACATTTTTTTAATCAGTAGTTATATCTGGCCAGTGGCTATATATTGAGATCTCTGTAGTGTGTGGACCTGTACACTACAGAGGTCTCAATATACATGTATAGCTACCCGCCAGATAAAAATTACTCCAACAATTTCCTGGCAGACCTCAGCCAGCGTCTTGCCCAGGGGAGCACCAGTCTCGTCCCCAGCATGATATGCATTTGCAATATACAACTGCTCAACAGCAGCTTCCAGCGTCCTCCACACCCACCTTAACTTCATCTGTGATCAGTTGTGGACAGAACGAATCACGATCAGTGGCAACCTTCCATGTTTTCAAGTTAAAAAATAAAGAAATCATTTTCTGGATCAAAGTACAGTATATATGTGTACGCAAAGCATGATTTCATTACTCTTTATTATTTCACCCTTTGTTTCCTTCACTAAATTCTACCCAATACCAACTGTCTCATGGAGAATGGTACAAAAAACACATTTATCTGCACACTGTATGTGACATACCACTGTAGCTAAATAATAAAAACAATTAAAGTACTACGAACACAGCAAGTCCACCCTCTCCTTCATTTGCTTCAGTTCTTCAACATGTCGTTCCCAGGATGACCGACATTTGATATCATCAAAGATGGAGCTGTTCCATTCCAATTCCGCTTTCACATCATGAATCTGTTTTGCACATTGGTTTCCATGGTGATTGCTGTCTTCTAGGTACAGTAAAGTTGTTTGTAACCTTTGCTGGAGTTGCAAACATTCCCTTTCCATCGTGTTGTACTCCTGGAGCAGCTGCACCTTCTGTTGGTGTGCTGCAGTGGTGATGTGCTCCTCCATCTGTGAGCGTTCTAAATGAAGGTTGCAGGCACAGCAGTATCCCATGGTAACCATGAGGGGATCACCACCACCCGTGACACTCTGAAAGTCTTCCTGGGGCTTAGAGAATACAAAGGACTGTAGATTTATCTCCGAGGCGTGATTATCCCATCCAGCCAGTGTCCATTGTTCTACATGCAAAGCATCACTAAAATCTGTTACCCACGGGATAAGGCTTATTTGTATTCCTTGATCACATGACATCTGGATCAATCCTGGGCTGTTTGGAAAGTGTTGTTGTGTTAGAATTTGAATAAATTTAAAAACATTATTGCTCCAATCACTGACAGACATGATGCTAGTGATGTCATGAGGACATCCCATTGGGCATCCCAAAACATATGGTTCTCTAATGATTTTGACAAACCAGTGAAGAAGGGTGTGGTCATGCTGGCATAGGGGGAAAATGTTTGCCAAAATGGTGAGTACAAGGATCTGACAGTGACTGAAAAACCCAGATGAAAGTAACTTTGGATCACAAAGTGAAAACTTCAGCACACCCAAAAGTAGATCCAGACTATGTCTCAGTAGCTGCAAAGCATTAGAACTCAATCTCTTAAGGTCACCTTCAGGGCAGATATCAGCCTGGTGCACACAGGCCTCAAGTAGCCTATACCCTCCTCTGCCATAGGTGTTGAGCTCATCAAATGTCTCAATTACACACTCATAAAGACGTGGTACCATAAATACAGGAGCCTTTCCTGACAGCCTGTGCTGTGACCTCATTATGACACCAAGAAGAGCTGTGGAATGGATGGAGAGTATTTCAACAACATTCATGACCATTATCTGACTTCCATGCTTGGCAGTTACTGCAATATGAGAAAGGAAATACCTAATGACAAATTGTGCTGATGAGACAATTTCCCCATGGTTACGAATCAAGAAACATGAATGCAACCATAATTCAAAATGATGAGTGTACTTGTCCAATATACAGATGTATGGAGCAAGAGAAGTCTTTTGTTCCGTGGCACTTTTCTCTGTGCATGAATCACAGTTAATTGACACATCTGTTGTCTTCTTTTCTGATTGATGTACAGAATGCTGTATTCGAAAGCTCAAGTCATAGTGATCACCATAGCGATTACCATTGTTGCCATTCTTATCTGCTTGCATTTCATCAATATTATGATTCTGGCAATTACTTTTGCAGTCACCATTCGCTTTTTGTGCAAGGTCCTTGACTAAGGTCCTCAGTTCCTCACCTCCCTTGCCAACTATACAGCTGGCCTTCCACAGCATCAGCCACACATCTGTATTGTGCTCCTCAGGCGATGTATCTTTAATATGGCGGAATTTTTGTAATAACCATTTAAAAATGCTCTCACATGCCAATGTAGAGGATCGTACTAGCTTGACGTGCAGCAGTCCTGGAGGTAGGTGTGGTGACACATTTGGTGAGAACAGCGATAAAAGCTGTCCAATGGGACCATCGGTTGATTGGTGTACAATGTAGCAATACATGAGCAGGTTAATGTGGACAGAGATATAGTGTTGTAAGTCATCTGGTGATATGCAAGATGTTTGAAACAAGAAATCCTTTACACTACTGCAAAGTAGACTTTTGGTTAATATTGTGAATTCTGCACCCAATTTCATCTCCATTTTAGCATCTTCCAAAATCTTACTTCCAAGTTCATTAAGCCGCTTGGCTAATACAAGTCTGAATTCATTGATGTCAATTCTGCTCATTCCATCTATCAACACACCTGAATTGTCAATTCCCTCGCATTGCCTGAGGTCACCAAGCCATACATTCTGCTTGGGATGAAAGCAGTAAATACCACCACATGATGTGATACCGTAGAAGTCAAGGCAAAGCTGGAAAAGGTATTGCTGCGATGGGGTTAAGTCCTCTAACTTTACTGAAGATAGCATGCAGGATAGTTGACATGCAGTGCAGCCAAACTCCAGTATGTTTTGTATTGGGTTTGCACTACTCACTTGTGAAAACCCAAACAATTTCAGCAGATTTCCATAAGATTCAAGTTTACCAACGATGTTACCTTGCTCTCCAAACATTTTGGCTGCTTCAGTAATGTGTTCAGCCTTACCACCACCACAGCCCACCAACAGATGAATGATTGGTATCAGTTTATTGTGACCATTTACTTCGCTATCTCTGAGGAGGTCTTCAAGACATTGCAATGCACCTGTGTCCAGTGCCTGGTGATCATGAAGTGAGGCTTTAGCTCCTTCTACTGCAAAGTTCACTATCCACTTCTTGTCATTCTCCTTCCTAGCAAGCTCAAGTCCTCTGTCATACCACCCAAGACATGACATCAGTCTAAAGGCATGCTCAAACATCTTCTTTTGAATGTATATTTCAATGGCCTTTTCATAGTGGCCACACCTTCTCCAGTACCTGGCCTTTGCTGAATGGTCAGGTATATAGGCTAGGACTGTCTCCAGCATGGCTGTATTCTTCTGGGTGGAATAGAGTGCTGCATATTTGTGTGCAAGACACTCCACACCCATGTCTGCCAGTTTGGTGCCATTATTTTCACACTCCAATGCCAGCTTCAAGGCTTCGTTGCTCAGTCCTGCTTTGTCAAGTATATGGACACAATACCAAAAATCTTTTGCTTTTTTGCACACCTTAAGTGCCAATTCAGTCTGTATGGCAAATGAAGGTTACATAGAAAAGGTGCATGTAAAACATTTAAACACAACATTTGTCACTATTAGGAAAGAGTGCACAAAGGATATAAATATGTATTAGTGCACACTGGTACATGTATTCAATGTCTACAAGACTATCAATAGTTTCCTCTCCAATAATTAATGCCAAACTTCATTCTGAACCCTTGCCTCCAATTAAGTATTGTTACATCATTGATCACTGCACATGCAAATCTAACATACATACATGTACATTATTTTAGTCAACACAACTATGGATGTTCCTACACTGCCTCAAAGTGAATGAACGGCTATGGCATAGACATCAACCAGGTGCACAATAACAAAGGGACAATAGAGGCTCAAGCATATTCTATAATAGTTCTTCACATTCATCAAGAATACAGGCACTAATGATCTGGAGAGAATCTTGATTTTCGCCTGCATTTCGTGGGTAAATAAAGACTCAAATGCTTCCTTCCCTCTATTTCTACATAACCAAAAAGTTTATCTGCATGTTCAATTTGCAGGTTAATAATGTCAACATACCTGGCCTATGTATTCATACAATTGGGCAGCTTCTCTATATTTTGGAGGTGTTAATTTCATCAAACAGACTGCAGCACTTTTAATAGAGTGGAAATATAGGGGCAGTTCATTAGCTTGTCTGAATAAAGCAGCAGCATTTAAGAATAAATCAATTTTATATGTTGAGTCAGAAATTTCCTTAATCAGCTGAAGTTTTTCCATCCCTTTTTGGAGGTGCTCTCTTGTGTGGTCTTGTGACAACATACCAACACAGGAATCTTCAGCACTAACAAGGTGTTCTTCAGCAACAACAGGGTGTCCTTCAGCACTAACAGGGTGTTCTTCAGCACTAACAGGGTGTCCTTCAGCAACAACAGGGTGGCCTTCAGCACTAACAGGATGTTCTTCAGCAACAACAGGGTGTTCTTTAGCAACAACAGGGTGTTCTTCAGCACTAACAGGGTGTTCTTCAGCAACAACAGGGTGTTCTTCAGCAACAACAGGGTGTTCTTCAGCAACAACAGGGTGTTCTTCAGCACTAACAGGATGTCCTTCAGCAACAACAGGGTGTTCTTCAGCACTAACAGGGTGTTCTTCAGCAACAACAGGGTGTTCTTCAGCAACAACAGGATGTCCTTCAGCACTAACAGGATGTTCTTCAGCGCTAACAGGATGTCCTTCAGCAACAACAGGGTGTTCTTCAGCAACAACAGGGTGTTCTTCAGCAACAACAGGGTGTTCTTCAGCAACAACAGGGTGTTCTTCAGCAACAACAGGGTGTTCTTCAGCAACAACAGGGTGTCCTTCAGCACTAACAGGATGTCCTTCAGCAACAACAGGGTGTTCTTCAGCACTAACAGGGTGTTCTTCAGCAATAACAGGGTGTTCTTCAGCAACAACAGGATGTCCTTCAGCACTAACAGGATGTTCTTCAGCACTAACAGGATGTCCTTCAGCAACAACAGGGTGTTCTTCAGCAACAACAGGGTGTTCTTCAGCAACAACAGGGTGTTCTTCAGCAACAACAGGGTGTTCTTCAGCAACAACAGGATGTCCTAAGTTAGCAGTAACGTGGTGTCCTTCAGTGCTAAAAGGGTGTCCTTCAGCACTAAAAGGGTGTCCTTCAGCACTAATAGGGTGTCTTTCAGCACTAACATAGTGTTCATCAATATTAGCAAAATGTCCTTCCCTAATAAGACATTCACCAACAGGGTCTCCTTCAACACTAAAATAATGTCCTTTAGCACTAGCAAGGTCTTCATCAGTAGTAATTATGTGTCCTTCAGTACTACCGTATTGTTCTTTCATGTTCCCTTCAGCAGTAGCTGCTATCAGTACTCCAGCACCTAAAGGTTGTTCTTCAGATGTACAAACATGATGGGTCATAGAGGAGCTTACCTTCAGCAGTACCAGCAACTAGATAGTACCTTGCTGAAAAGAAGTGCTCTGCTATTAACAGGCATTTATAAACCTTTCCCTCCTTTGGCACATAATCTTTTGCCATTCTCGCTTCTGTTTCTTTTTTCTTTGTTTTCTTTGGTCTGTCTTTAACTGTGGGATCCAATGGAGGGCATAGTTGACTTAACGCTGTACAAACAGTCACCTTGATGGGATCCTTTTTATTTGATTTGACCACCAAATGATAGGGGCAATTCCCATTCTCATCAATCACTCTGCCATCTTCTGGCGATTTGAAGTCAGCACATTTAATAACAGCAGAAATAATGTCTGTGCTTTCTACAGATAACAAATGGCACAATGAATACAAGCACGTGATGATGTTGCATACATGTACATACCTGATTCCAGAGCCAGTTCAGTTGCAACATGCAGAGGTGTGGCCTTTTCATATCTGCCTTGGCACAGATCTAAGCTATTTGCTCCACTGTTCAGTAGCAAGCAAAGTAATTTAATATGAATAGTTTTGAAATCATCATCCTTTAATATTTCTCCAATAACCTCCTTAGAACAAGTCACACATTTATATTGGCATAAGTCCTTCAGTAGTTGCTGTGGATCTGCATGATGAACTTTCAAACCATTGATCATCAATTGAGCAATGTCCTTTGGTGTCCCTTTGGTAATCACATAGCTGAGAATGTTTGGATCCAATGAGGTCCAGTTGGTGCACTCAATAATGTTCGAAACGGATGGAGTGGCTCCAGAGTTTATCAAAGTGGACAAAAAGATGAACTTCTTACAGGTCACTGCAGCTGTTGCTGCAGCTGTGATGTCTGGTGCACTAGCAGAGCATTTGGCCACTGCAAATGTTAAGACTGCAACCCCTTCATCCTCCGAGAGTATGTTGATGAGGTCTTCAATGTCTTTTGATGCGACTTTAATTCCAATTTGTAGCAGTCTGGTCAGAACTGACTCATTTAAGATGCCTTTCTTAACAAACTTGCAGAATGAAACTGAACATTCATTGCATGAAGCATCTGGATGCATCTTGAAAATGAAATGTTTTAAATACTTTCCAACTACAGATGGTCTATTCACTAGTTTTCTTAATATTTTCATTCCGGTGCCATTTGATACCTGTTCTTTCGTCAGTATAGGCAAATAACTATTCAATTCTGCAAGTATAATAAAACAGCAATCAAGTATAGTTGCTTGTATGGGAGGTTGGTGGAGCCTCCACTTGAAATTTAGCCAAGCATTTCCTTGCATTAAAATTTAATGGTGTACACATGATTTTGGTACCAATATATGGCTTTTCCACAGAATTATAATGTGAAGATGCTAGCTAAACTATGGCATGGCTTCTGATATTGTTTAAAGCCAGCACACTCAACTTGAGCTGCATGAGTAGTGCATGTGCATGTGTGTGTTTGTGTTTGTTTATGTGTGAGTGTGCTTGTGCATGTGCATGGGCATGTGTGTGTTTGTGTGCGTGTGTGTGTGTTATCACCAATCAATCTTTAATCTCAAGACATCCTAGATCTAGGACGACTCAGCCAATTACTCAGAATTGAATGTATCACTTATATTAGTAAAGATTTCCTACAACTTTAATATGAATCCAACATTTGAAAACTAAACCTACAAAATGGGGATAAAATAGAAAACCGCATGATGCTTTGTCATTCCTTACCATATGAACTTTTTGTTTCCCTGTTTTTTTTTTAACACTTTCAGAATCACATATCAACTTCTTGTTTATAATATGGTTGCACAATTCTCCATTATCAGTATTTGAGTGCACCAATTATACAGGGTATGCACAGTTCAAGTGCTGGGGACAATCACTATATGCAGCAAGTATAATAAGTGATTGTTTGTATAAATATCTACATGTACAGTTTACAGCTTTTAATTCTTTTGCACTCACCATAGTCCACAGCCAGTACAATTGCCTCTACCAAAGCATCAGTTTTTTCTGAATCTATTGAGAAGCAGGTACAGTAATCCTTTAGGGCACCATCTAGCAGTGCATCATGACTAAAAAATGGAGATGAACATGAAGGATTTCTCTTGTCAAAGAAGAATCGTCTCTTCATGGCTTCTGCTCTGAAATAATACAACTGTGGGGTGACAAAACAATTAATCAGAGATCTCTACTGCTCAGCTGAAAATCATACACATATGTAAATGTACCTCAGCACAATCTGGGGCAAGGACAATGCCATTTGATGCTTGCCCGAATGCGACACCCAAGCTATACAGCTCCTCACTTCCTTTAACTTCTAATCCAATAGAAGCACTCTCTATCCTCATACGTTGAACATCTTCAGACAACCCATGGTACTGAGCAATCGCGATTCCGTGCAGGTACTTCCAGAGAGCACCCACATAATCCTCCCTCTTGATTAAGCGTTGTGCAGACGTCCTTATAAGAGACAAACATGATTTGGCTACGTCCTATGAAATGAAATTCCGATCGTAAATATACAATGTATATTAGCCCGTGTTCGATTTGAATGCGTGCATGTAAGAGTTTTGTTTTGATTCCACCCTTCGAAGAACTAGAGAAAAAGTAGCCTCACCCTATGTATATGTGAAGTCATTAACGGCATATCTACCTTATGCCTCACATCACGCCTTAAATTATACAGAGCAGCTATCATCAATTCCATGCATAGCGATGGGTTCTCCCCCCCCCCCCCCCCCCCCCCCCCCCCCCCCCCTCACATCAGTTTGGGATGGGAGGGTGGGTGGGGGGGGGGAAGACTTACTATATTGTCAGCACACGGCCTTGGTATAACTACAACTCCGAACTGTCCCCAGTACATCATCGGAGGCGGATGTTGATCCCAAGGTGCCGTCAGGTAGAGTGAATCCATGTCACGATATAAAGATAGGCCTAATGCTGATATCAGCTCTGACGGACTTCTACGTTATCGATCTAATTATAAACATCATCGCTGTGCCATGGCCTAGCCACACCCTCGAGTATACACCTGACTAAAAATAGCACATGTATTATATTATGAATTACCGAAATACCGAACTTTAAAATCATCAGGATATTGATGTGCGATACGGTGTGGAAATAACACGTGTTTTACAATTTATAGCGAAGACTGATCATTCAATGATTGACAGGTGGGCTAGAGTTTGTTGACAGTAATACCTCAGAAATGAATTCCGTTATTGCTTTTCATCAACTTAATTGAGTTACCTCCGCTCACGTGCCACGTAAATTAAAATAGCAAGGTACGTCTTTAGGTGGTCATGCTCACACAACTTTAATAATACATAATTGCTTTTACAATAAGCTTTATGAATGTACCAACAGTCATAAACTGTCTAGCTACTTCACCATCACATCCCAAATTTCATAGGACGTAGCCAAATCATGTGAATTCGAAGAACAGTGAACATCACACTTTATCTGACCAGTAGATGCATTTGATAACATTAAGTCTCACAGTCCCACCTGGATATATATGTGGTAACCTTTCCAACAGAAGTTCACTTGTCTGGCTGCAGTGACCCTAATTTGTCCAGGGCCCGCGGAGCCGGGGGGGCAAGGGGGGCAGCTGCCCCCCCCCCCCCCCCCCCCCCCCCCCCCCCCCCCCCCCCCCCCCCCCCCCACTTTTTTGGCCGATAATTTTTTAATTATCGCGGATGTATACACGCGCATGCAGGCGCGCGGCTCCTCCATCAATCTGTAGCATACCAGCCGCACTTTTGTTCTTTCCTTATTGTGCAGTGTTTGACGCTTGTATCTTTATAGCGATTTGATTGTTTGCTTTGATGATGGAAACTCCGAAATATATTTGATTACAGATAGCCAACCGATTGGATTCGAATTATTACTATGAAGCAATCGATTTGCCAGGGTTCATTACGGAAACATAACTACTAAATGCTTCAATGATAGATTGGCTGTTTTAAAATTTCAACTCGAAAAATTTGCACTAAAGCTTCGTTTATCATTCGCTTTAATAGAGATCGCATGGCTCTGTAGATACCCGATCGAGATGGAGGAGCTGGTATAAATTGCTCACGACAGAGAGCACAAAAGTTGGAAATCGTATGTGTTTGACCTCAGGAGGTGAAATTCTATCTGCCTAAAATGCAAAGAATGCTTTTAGCAAGTTTTTTTGTACATAGGAATGCTATTTCTGTCACCATTGTTGGCTGTTAATGATAAACTAAAGTATGAAAATATGCTGACGATGTGAATGTCACTGACCCTTTTGAAGGCCCAATTACCGGTTTTTAAACTCATGCTAAGAGGAGAATTTCAATCATTCCACGAAATTTATACAGTGCTTTTCAAAACCTTGATCAATGTGAAAGGGCCTAATTTCGGAGACTCTTACTATATTAAAACTGATCTTGGTCAATCCAGCAGTTAGTGAAAGATCTTTTGCGAACGCTCGTCGCCTGAAATTCGCTTCATTCATAGCGACAGAACAGCTAATAATTGACCTGGACGAAGTTGCCTCTGAGTTCGCCTCTAGAATGGATAATTGAAAGCGACATTTAGATGTGTTGTAGGATCGATATTATTGTGCCTTTTAATTTTGTAACGTACTCGGAGTAAATGTAACTTAATATATTTGTACGCGCATTTCTACTAATAACTTCCACATGCAGGGAGGTGCGAAGGAATATAACAACTTAACTGCTGACATATGAGTGCCCCCCCCCCCCCCCCCCCCCTACTTTATAATACCCTCCGCGGGCCCTGTAATTGTGTAATGCCACAAGTCAGTACCAAGGAAAGGTTACCACATATCCTGGTGGGACTGTGAGACTTAATGTTACCTCAGTAGGTGATGGAAACTACCTATCACCCAGTGTGGTATACGCACAAATTGATACCAGTGATATTACCTCTCAAGACATAGCACTTGGACCACGGCAGAAGACTCAGTGGATACGAACAATATGTGGTACAATAGAGTACCAAATCTATGGACCAGAAATGGCTTCATTTAAACACCAAGTCACACTTATATCAAATGCATCTACTGGCATGGTCAGATAAAGTGTGACTGTTCACTGTTCTTCACATCACTTGGAGTGGTCTGTGAAACAGAGCCAGAGATAGGATAAGTGGATTGTTTGAAAGGAAATATAAATTAATGGTTCCTATAGAGCTAGATGACCCCCCACCACCAATACTGTCAGCACCACCACTGTGACAAGATTAAAGTGCATGCCATGTAGAGTGTTCAGACATCTGTGAAAATTAATGTAGATATTTTAGTACTAGTTTTATCTAATTAAACAATTGATTTAATTTTATTTCAGTTTACTATTTTGCTATCTTACCTTAAATAATAAATGTTTTAACACCCAAGACGTTGCTTAACTTTTGTGTTTTACTAACTCTGCAAATACATGTACCTTAGTACTCAGATAGTCATCCTGTGGTTGGTATGTGCTGCAATCCAGTGTGTTCAAACCTACGGCAGAGATCACCTACAGCCATGTATACAAAGAGTGTGTCTACCGCTGGCAATCACTTGAGGTAGGACTCTTCTGGTACAATCCACCTCACATGTCTGGGCAGTTGTGTGCTCAGGCCTTAACATAGTACAGAAATAGTACATATCCCAACCACTCTGCATGTACTGAATGTGCATTATACATCATACAACTAAAGAGGTACATTGTGCGGCTTAACATTGTGAATTCATACTATTCATGGCGTGGTGAGCACTTTTATGAGGGACCACATATCACAAGTCTCGTGTGGTTTAATGTAGGCACCAAGAATTTTGCAAAGGAACTGAAAATGATATGTTGTGGTGTGGGTTTTCCCAGCTTTCAGACAAGGGTGCTTACAATTATGTATCTTGCTGTTATCCTAAAATCTATTTGTACTGGTGCATGAAGAATTGCATTAGTGATCTGGATGTCCTTAGTGGCCAAATAAGCAAGCATTTCCAATTGAGTGCAAGATTTCTTGTTACAAATGGACCCTATCTCCTTGTCTTACTGTAGTACCTAGCCGCTGACAACTGACAAGTCAATTGGTACCACAATAATCACTTAGGCAGCAACACGCACACAATGAAGACATTAACAAACAGACCAGCCACAGTTCTGAATGCTTAGTATACTCTTAAGTTTTGACTGATTCTTTCCTTTAATGGTAGAAGTTCTATCGGATTCTGCCATCTCACTGCACATGTGTGCTCAGAATACCAACCACATAAGATACTTCTCACCAATCCTGAGGCCATCAACAGTCTCATACTACTGGGTATGTCTTGTGTGTGTATGTGTGCTTATCGACATCTGTTATGCGTGTGAATGTGTTATTAAGTGCCAGGACACTTTCTGGGTTGAATCATTTTAACCACATACTTACATAAGTAAATTCATATTCAGACATATACATTTCAGATCCGGATGAATTAGGCTGGGTATGTTAAATGAGATTTAAAACTCACATGTTTCTTTCAGAAACGGTACGTTACAAGCCATTGTGTGTATCTGGACTACCCCACACAATGTACTGGTGGCCAAACCTATCAATTTGCACATGAAATCTGGCAGCACAGTACATTGAAACAAACAGAGATTCATTGTATTAAGTACCATTGTGCTAAGTAGGAGAAGAGAGTAAATTGGTGCTCACCCTACCAGAAGGCTGTGATAAAGGTGACTATCTTGAAGGTGGTGATGATGAAGGTGACTATCTTGAAGGTGATGATGATGAAGGTGACTATCTTGAAGGTGATGATGATGAAGGTGATGATAATTTCTCCATGTTTGATGTAGAAGACTAGAAGAAGATGTGGTATGCACTTGTGTGATTCTGTATGTGAGTGCTGTGTTTTTGCATGTTTGTATGTTGCCAAGGGTGTGGACGAGGGAGGGGGGGGGGCTTTTTTAATAACTAGTGAATAGTGTGGTTTTTATAAGTGGTGTAACTACAGGGGACTGTGGTATTAGCTTCAGCTATTGAAAACACTTTCTCTCCCTCTCCAACCAAAGCACATACAGTCTCTTCTTCTAAATCTTATTTGCCTCTAACCCTTATTTTCACCCTCCTCCCCATCCCACACACTTGTTATTCTTTTCATGATGGCAGACAGGATAGTGAGCTAAGTTTTTTAAAATGGGTAGTGACCCTGAACATGCAGCCATAGCATCCCTCAAGCACTATAGGTGACCTGTTGGTCACCTCCTTCCTTGCCACCTGTTTCCTCATCACAGAGAGGGCAAAGAGTAACCCAGCAACCCCAATCATATCATAGTCATAGGGGTAATCCAGTTTCATAACATGAGCTTTTCAGAATATAGATTGCCTAAAATAGTACAAAATAATTACTATATTAATTAGACAATCTATATTCTGAAAATCTGTTAATAAAAAGCTAAATTACCCTTGTTATAGCTTCCCTTGCATCATCAGGATATGGTAGTCCTGACAACATACACATGCGTTCAGGTTGTGACCCACTTCAATACCCAGGTTCCCCCTCATGACTCAATCACAGCTGAGGAGGTTCGAGCTCACCTCCCTCCACAAAGAGCTCTGTCTAAGAAGCTGGATATGCATGTATTCCAATCCCTGCTATCTTCCTCCTCTCCAGTGAATAAGGCTAGGATCCTTTCTGTTTCTGCCCCTCATGCGGGTTCTTGGATCTCAGTGTCATTCCTTCTACTGGCCTAGAACTGCATCTTGACTGCTGAATGTCAGGTAGCACTTAGATGGTGGTTGGGTCTTGATACCTCAGAAGGTTCCCTGTGTCCTCATTGTTCCGCCTATACTGCTGAACTTAGAAAGCATGCGGCCAATGACACGAGATGCCAGGTCAGGAGTTGGGGTGGACATGTTTCCCCCTAGCCATAGAAATGTATGGTAACTGGGGGATGGAGGCTCAGAGTGTTTTTTCCCGTCTTGCCTCTCTACCTGCCATCGGAACATGTCACTGGTGAGGTCAGTGGCTAGGGCCATCATGGGAAGAGAAAATTTCCGGATAGGTTAGTAGAACTGTAGGTTTGTTAGAGACATCTTATTGTAAGTTGGCGCTGTTTTAATAATTTCAATAATAAATATATTATATATACATGTATACAAATGAAATAATGAATAAGCTGACAATATAAAAATAGAAAATTGGTCTACCTATTTTTACTATTAATTAGTCTACCTCCATGCAACAAATACCACATATGGGGTTCGCCGTCCACGAGGACCATCACGACTTCTTTCATTATCAAGTATACCTTTACCTTCACACTTTAAGCCATAAAAGTCAACAAGTTCATCTCTGGCATTTTTGCATGAACGTTCACTCGAGGTAGAGTACACCCAGGCAATGTGTTTCATACCTAGATGTTTGTATTTGGAATTCCATTGCTTTTGGAGCCC
This sequence comes from Spongilla lacustris, assembly GCA_949361645.1. NCBI lineage: Eukaryota > Metazoa > Porifera > Demospongiae > Spongillida > Spongillidae > Spongilla > Spongilla lacustris. Next base: position 15,056,532 of record OX442417.1, read on the forward strand.
AACCTCACCATCAGATGTGATTCCAATCCATGCATTCTTGCAACCACGAGTGAAGCTAGATATACTTCTCTTTAGAGATGATATTGTATCGCTCAAAAAGCCCGTAAATGGTTCCATATCTTCACGATAAGCATCACCAAACATTACTTCATGCTTTGCTATTTTTAAATTTTAAAAAAAGGAGATACACTGTAACACAACTTTTAGGCTGCTACTCACCCCCTTTACATTTCTTATACACTGTAGCCCCCACATACCCAGAAAGAACATCTTCTCTCCATGTATTACACACGCAGTGTACACATATAATGCATATATGTAATTTAATGCACCTTACATGTACTTGAAAAAAGTACTGGAGGTATTTTCTTTTAGCAGTAGGGCTAGCCCTTTTAGCCAACACAGCATATTGTTGCAACAGGGACAAAGAATTGACACTACAAGGTGCTCTGAATATAATGAATTGACACTACAAGGTGCTCTGGTTATAATGAATTGACACTACAAGGTGTTCTGGTTATAATGAATTGCTAGAGACATTTTGAATTATGTGGCATATCATTTCAGCATCAAATTAAAGGCTGTAGTATTTTCCAAAGACAAAACTATTATACATTGCAAAATGCTCATGTAAATGTAGATATAGACTTATGCACATATGTATGCTGCCATGCTGCCTCTACATGTACCATGTATACACATGTATGTGTTTTCTACAGCTTATTACATCTACAACTCATTAATCATTATTTTTACATGACAAGCCAGTATATGGAACAACTGAGAGATGGAAATACAGAGTGTACTAAACTGATGTTTAAATTATCGGCAGCAAATAATTTTATCATGTTCAAAAAGCTGTAGCATTTATCTCTATATGTTAAAATTACACAGGAGGCACATGTGGCCACTATACATGTACATAACTATTTCACACACTCACCTGACAAAGCAGTGGAGCCATGTTCTGTAGGAGCTATAGCACTTATTCAAGATTGAACAGAGAATTGATCAGTTTAGACACAATCACATACTCCTCTACACTACACCTATCAGGACTGTTATAATGGCCCCCAAAAAATGTAGTCATTAGGGTTAAATTTCTTTCCTCACATGACTTTTGCTAACATGTAACTAATTAAATGTACATGTACACATAACCATATGTATGACTTTGCCATAATTTTGAGACCTGAGCCATGCTAATGGCCAGGTTACGTTAATGTGGAGCTGACAATTAATGGGATGGCACAGAGTCCCTTTGATACACATGATAGAGGACTGCAGTAGGAGAATGATAGCATCTGATCCATAAGGTAACTGTATGCGGTTGGTTCCATGTACTTGGATAATCTGATTTCTTGATATGGCCACTATAATAACAATTTTGCCAATTGCTACAGTGAACTGGCCAGGGATTTTAGTCATGTGTATATAACAAGTAAATCAAAAACTTCTCTATCGAGAAAGTGATTGGTGGGATGTAGGATTGGTGGGGCAAAAATCAAGGAAACAAGGTACAGTATGTTAAAGTGAGGTTTGGTAGGATCGATCCTACAACTAACAGTCCTGAATTTGCAAATGAGAAGCCTATATTTGCAAATGTAGGACTGTTATAGTTGTAGGATCGATCCTACCAAACCTCACTTTAACATACTGTACCTTGTTTCCTTGATTTTTGCACCATCAATCCTACATCCCACCAATCACTTTCTCGATAGAGAAGTTTTTGATTTACTTGTTCCCCTAATTTTTTTTTTCTCTGCCACGAGTGATCATGGCTTAGTGTATTCGTTGCAATGTATAGGACGCTTAGATTCCTCTTATGTGTAATCTGAGTATATAGGCCTCTCAGGTATATTAAGGCAAGGCTTTTTTTTATTTTATGCAATTAACGGAGCGCGCGCGTACGCATACGTTGCTTGGTTTCACTAATGGCAGCTGCTGCGTATCAGTGAACAATACATGCACACGTAGCTGTCGATAATTAAGCGTGTGGAAAATAGCAATCTTTATATGGACTAGTAGGTGTTGTTTAAAGGAACAACTATTGCTTCTTTTGTTGTTTGGCAGCGTATCACCACAGCGATTTGTCGAAATCGAGTGACATGTGCAGCTGTCGAGGTGGCCGTGTAGGACCTTAAGGTAAACATATATAGGCTCTGCCGAAGGGTATGCCAAAGGGTTTCTGGGTATTGTATTAGTCCGATCCACTCACTGAACTGCGTAGAATCCGTTTTGGGGTTGGGGTTGGGGCTGGAAGGAATAACTACTTGAAGCATACTGGCAAATTAGAACCGGGCCCAAAGTATACCGGGTCCAATGTTCAGGGTTCTATCTTAACCGCGTTAGCCGGTTCACTAAACGCCAATCGGCAAAAACATATATAGTAGATAGTTGTAGCTTTAATTTGAACCAAAAGATACAGGTAGAGGGGCACTTATGCAGTTCCCCCCCACTTTGCGTTTACGTAATTATTTATTGCTCAAGTTGTGTGACTCTTTATGTAAGAGGGAGGGGTCCCTCACCCTCCTCACTTTCTTTAAATAACGGACGTAACCAACACTCCATAAAAAGGGGAGGCCGGAGGGTAAGGGAGGGGGAACCCCTCCCTCCTTAAAGAACACTGTTACATGGTGGTAAGGTTAATGAAAGTTGCATTATATTGTATGAAATAGTTAACGGTAAGATGCTCTTCTTATTTTATTCATAGGCCTACCTATATAGTTCTCCTTGCTAACGAGCCGTTTTCTTTGGCTTGGTCCTTTGCTGAATTATTAGAACCTACGTTAATTGTGGTAGCCTGGCAACAGTAAATTAAGACGCTTATGTGACGTCATATTGCATACTGCTAGGCAACCGAGAATTTTCACCGATAATGAATTGCACCTGCTCGCTTCATTTCACGGCATTTCACCACCAGCTTACAACTGTAGGTCTTATTTGTATGAAAGGGCCCGTTTGGAAATCAAATGCAACTTTTTGAAGCTAATCTCGTCTTCTTACGACGTTCCTGTCGCGAGTTATACATGATGAACGGAAGACGACGGAGGAGATGAACAAAAATTAAATGGCGGAATTTTGGTACCGACTTGTCACACCGCGTAAACGGCACAGTTTAGCGAAGCTCACGTTATATGTGCATATCTGTCATGTTTGTGATGGATTATATGCGAGCTGGCGAGTAAAGGTAACGCTTCGTTACCGTTTTAAAACGCTCGATCGAAAACCACGCCCATGAAGCCAATCCTACATAGGACCCACTACCGTGGGTCCTGATAATAATATTATGTTATAATTATAATTATAATTATAATTATATATATATCGGGACCTACGTTAGTAGGTCCTATGTAGGATTTGAAGTGTCATGAATACGATTAGCAAAACACCAGATTCCATTATTGCCGATGCACCGTAGAATCAGTTGGAATTTAGCGAGCGTATTTGGATACAGCCAACGATTATCTACAATGTAGTAAAACTGCCGACGCTTAGAAAGCTCAGACAACAGAGATAACGCTCACTCGTTCCCACACTAGAACCTGAAAACATGGGAAAACACGATTCCTTCTTCTTCTTCTTCTTCTTCTTCTTCCGGATCTGATAAGATAAGATTCACTCGGATAAGAGGTTTATTGTGCTGTATCTTTGTCACGATTGAAGCGTAATGTTAGCCGTTATGCGGAAGCACTAGAACCACCAAGTTACAAACTTACTGCCGAGTCGGATTTGTTTTATTATTTTCGTAAGGGGAGTTATGCTTGACACAAATTCGATCTTTAGCAACTTAGTTTTGTTAGCAATAGCCCACAACAGATTTTATCGGCCCTTGGAAACCATAAAGTGGAGATCCAGAATAAACTTGTGGTTGAACACGTGTTTCTGGCGAGTGTATGCAGCTGCAGTCACGTCGATCGCCAAGAGAAAAGAATAGTGCAAGAATATTGCCAGTTAAATTATGACACTGACAGTTGTACGTGTGGTTGTGCTGACGAGTCGCGCGATGAAGCTCCGAAAGACCGTTCACGTGAAAAAAAAAAGAACAATTGAACGCTACAAAGTGGGTTAAGCCGATCGCAAAAGTAAGAAGGATCGATAGGCTAGCATGAAGGCAGAAAGAAGGCGGATAGCGTGAAGGTGGAAAACCACTGCATGCAACTGGCCGTCGCAATTAAGGCCAAAGAAGTTGGCATTGATTGGCCATGGGTGACTTATACAGGTGAGCTACCTAACATACAACGAAAGTAACACTATATTTGCGCCCCCCACCCTCATGTAAGCAAGCTGTCAAAGATGACCTGTTGGTAGGACCATTTATAAGTGAGTTTTGTTCAATGCCGACAATGGTAACGGGAATGTCCTCCACAATTGCGTGGTCCCACTAGAGCAAATCAGGTGCTGCTCATTCAAGCTGCAAAGGTGATGGAAAACAGAACACCGTCCCACCAGGATGGGGGTGAACCACTCTGAATAGGTGGGTGTATGTGACTGTGTGTGTTGAAAAGTGTGTGCCATGTCTCATGGATATGTTGCCAAGTGGTGTAGTGTTGTGCTAGCTATCCCCCTCCCCTTCCCTCCTGTCTCATCTTCTCTTCTCTCCTACCCTTCCTCTCCATTCTCTTCTCCCCTCCCCACATCTCCCCCTTCCCTCTTCTCTCCTCTCCCCCTTCCCTCTTCTCTCCTCTCCCCCTTCTCTTCTCACCCCCTTCCCTCCTCTCTCCTCTCCCCCTTCCCTCCTCTCTCCTCTCCCCCTTCCCTCCTCTCTCCTCTCCCCCTTCCCTCCTCTCTCCTCTCCCCCTTCCCTCCTCTCTCCTCACCCCCTTCTTCTCTCTTCTCTCCTCTCCCCTTCCCTCTTCTCTCCACTCCCCCCTCTCTCCTCTCCCCCTTCCCTCCTCTCTCCTCTCCCCCTTCCCTCCTCTCTCCTCACCCCCTTCTTCTCTCTTCTCTCCTCTCCCCTTCCCTCTTCTCTCCACTCCCCCCTCTCTCCTCTCCCCCTTCCCTCCTCTCTCCTCTCCCCCTTCCCTCCTCTCTCCTCTCCCCCTTCCCTCCTCTCTCCTCTCCCCCTTCCCTCCTCTCTCCTCTCCCCCTTCCCTCCTCTCTCCTCTCCCCCTTCCCTCCTCTCTCCTCTCCCCCTTCCCTCCTCTCTCCTCTCCCCCTTCCCTCCTCTCTCCTCTCCCCCTTCCCTCCTCTCTCCTCTCCCCCTTCCCTCCTCTCTCCTCTCCCCCTTCCCTCCTCTCTCCTCTCCCCCTTCCCTCCTCTCTCCTCTCCCCCTTCCCTCCTCTCTCCTCTCCCCCTTCCCTCCTCTCTCCTCTCCCCCTTCCCTCCTCTCTCCTCTCCCCCTTCCCTCCTCTCTCCTCTCCCCCTTCCCTCCTCTCTCCTCTCCCCCTTCCCTCCTCCTCTCCCCCTTCCCTCCTCTCTCCTCTCCCCCTTCCCTCCTCTCCCCTTCCTCCTCCTCTCCCCCTTCCCTCCTCTCCCAGTTCCCTCCTCTCTCCTTTCCCCCTTCCTTCCTCTCCCCTTCCCTCCTCCTCTCCCCCTTCCCTCCTCTCTTCTCTCCCCCTTCCTCTCTCCTCTCCCCCTTCCCTCCTCTCTCCTTATCCCCTTCCCTCCTCTCTCCTTATCCCCTTCCCTCCTCTCTTCACCCCCTTCCCTCCTCTCTCTTCCCCTCCTCCTTCCCTCCTTTCTCCATTCCCTTCTAAAAGACGAGCGGAACGTCTGAAAGTGAGAGCTAGTAGCCCTATTAAAAGAACGACCTTTAAGTTTAGTCGGGCCAGCCCAACTACTTCAAATTTTAGCAAAGCAAAAGCACGTGCTTGTTTATTGTACGAAGAGGATCAGTATTCAAAATAAAAGGCAGGCAATCTGGTAAGCATCTTTTGTGTGAATGGCGAATTGCTCTGATCATATACATGTACTCACATCAAGGACAGACATTTATGGCGATTATTCCTGATGCCTTCACTACTGGCTTTGAAGAACGTATGAGTACCTTCAGTCAAGAGGTGAGGGCTTTGAATCCTGTGAGGATAGTTGTGATGGAGATTCGGGTTGGGGCTACATGTATGTCAGTTTAGGATGTTTTGGTTGGAGCCATGGGAAGGGCAATTATGGTTTGAGCTCACATTATATTTTGTGACTTCACTACTAATTCCTCCTTTCCTACACTACTACTTTCTTTAGGGATCCCCTCATCTTCCAGTCACATGCCAATTCAGAGACATTAACTGTTTAAAGGAAATTGTTTGATTGTGATGTGATTTAATGATGATAGCAAGTGAGCAGAACAAACTGTCCTATTGTACATACTGCTGTGATGTATGTGATGCAATGGGTTGTATTCCAAGATTCCCCTTCCTTCTACGTTTGTGCTCATGCATGCAATGTATAAGTACATGTCGGAACCCGCCGGGGGAAAAAAAGGAGTGAAACAAGATATAAAAATTTAATTAAAATAAAATTGGTGATGTAGGATTTGTATAGATAGCAATTGAGTAAAAAGTAAGGAAACAAGGAATTACGGATATTATGCATTCATTAAATTATAAATATTACATACCTACATTTAGCAGACCTTCAGGCAGGTAGATTTGCTAAATATTGTAGGTCTGTAATATTTATAATTTAATGAATGCATAATATCCGTAATTCCTTGTTTCCTTACTTTTTACTCAATTGCTATCTATACAAATCCTACATCACCAATTTTATTTTAATTAAATTTTTATATCTTGTATATATATACATGTGCAATTAATACCAGCATTGCTCATTAGCATGGCCACAGCTACCAAAATTGTAAATTGTTATGTTTCCACATAAGGCGTGTGGTTTATGATGCAATATTCCCGGTGTTAAATTGTTTATTTTTCAGCTTACATATGTAGTGCATGTACA
>OX442417.1:15063625-15095331 GCA_949361645.1 Spongilla lacustris
CAATACCCAAATGATATTGATAACAAGAAGATGCTTTATGCTGGTGTGTTCTGAACATGCAGGGATACATCAGCTTGAAATGTACTTCCTCCACCTCCTCCCCAGACCAGACTACAGTGGTGGACCAGGATAGAACACACGTGTTTAGTCCTGTAATGGCCTGTGTGGGGGAAAGGGCTCATGTGACAGAGGATGATGGTACATTGTAGGGAGAAAAGTGCTAGTGCATATGTGTGGCTGGTTACCACTCCATTTTAAGACACACCGGGGCAGCTAGTTAGCTAATTCCTGCTAGTGGGTCTTGGTAGTAACTAGCTCCCAACCCCCCCCCCCCCCCCCCCCCCCCCACCCCCACCCCCCGGCCCCCGCCCCCACTCCCCCCTCTATTTGGGCATAGCTGGACATCCCTATACCACAATTTGTACTGCATGTGGACTATTGTCGTTGGGTCTGGGGCCGAGATTATTTAGAACTCACGACTCACGAGGTCCGAGCTATGCATATGTGCGTGGAACACCTGTCGCCACAATGCTCCGCACACCTTTTTGTATTACGCTAAGCGCATTCCAAAGGGCATTGATTGTCCCGTTCGTTGTTGGGACATCAAGTATATTTTGGCAAAGGGCCTATACTCAATTGGAAGAAACAGAGTTCACACTGAATAAATTAAGTTTATCCTCCTCATACTCCCTCCTGATAAGATAAGATTCGCTTGGATAAGTGGTTTATTTAGTATCAGTCTTCATCAAGTTAGATTGAAGTATAATAATGCTTACGCACTGTACAGAGCAGACAGGTTAGAAACTGCCGAGTTTGCCGGATAATTTTCGTAAGGGGAGTTATGTATGCTTGACAAAATCTTACCAAAATTATTTCGATTGTAATTGGGATGCTACAGCATATCTTAGTTATTACACCCTTGTGGTCGAATACTACGGCCCGTGCACGCGTGCAAGAATGTGTTGTATTTCTTGTACTGCCCGGCTTGAATTCCAGTGGTTGCCAGGAGCAAGAATCTTCGAGTATATATCAGCTTCATACAGCCGTACGTGACGACTAATATTTCACGCCAATTAATGGTTACATGTTTTAAAAGTGTTGTTCAACTTTGACCCTCTATGAATAATCCTATAGGCAACGGTATATGTGCATGTTATCAGCATGCATGTTAAAAACACCACAGGGACAGCAGAATCGAGATGAACTCCTTCGACACACCAGTCGCCGCCATGTCACCACTGCCACCACCAGAATTCGCAAAGGCGCCTACATGGACGGTCGGACAGCAAATACAGGAGCTGAACAGAAGGTCCATGCCATCGAGGATGACATTTACGAAGCCGCTCTCCTTCTCGCCCCGCCCCACGGACGTGATCGTGGCCACCGCTCCAAAGTCTGGAACGACTTGGATATCTCATATTTGCCATCAGATTCGAACCAAAGGGGCGGAACCTGACTTCGAAAATCAAATGCCCGACGTCATCCTTCTCGTGGAGATCGCCGCTCAGTACAACGTAAACCCTGATACGGCTGTTCAACCTGCAGTACCGAGGATCTACTGCACTCATCATGTGTACGAGGCAGCTCCGAAGGGAGGCAAGCTAATATACTGCTTCAGAGATCAGAAAGATGCGCTGTTATCCTATTACCATTTCCTGGATTCCATGGCAGCGCTGAAAGGAAGAGTGTCTTTAGCGGTATTTGCAGAGTTCTTTACCAAGCAAGTACCGTGGACGGCCAATAACTTGCGCGATCTGCCTGTGTGGTGGGAACACCGTCATGACAAAGACGTACTTTTCCTGTTCTATGACGACCTCAAGGAAGACCACATTGGGTGTGTGAGACGGATTGCCAAGTTCATCGGTGTGGATTGCGATGAAGAAACCGTTGCTCGCGTTGTGCACACCACAACACACGCTGAGATGGTCAAGCACCACTCAAAGTTCGACAACCACAATGCAATTTTAAAAATAGCAAAGATGCACGGAGATGACCCACCATCCGAGTTTACGGGAAGAGTGCGCAAAGATGGAGGAAAGTCGGGTGATGGCCAGAAGCTCCTCCCACTCGAGATACAGCAAGGCATTGACCAGGAGTGGCATGACATCATCAGTACTAAATTAGGCTTCGGTGACCTCAAAGAGATGAGAGCAGCGTGGAGAAAAGAAGTAGGTACACCTTGAGTCAGTTAACCCTTAGAGGGTGCCCAAACATGCGTAATTAGATTTTTGCGTAATTTTTTGTACATTCATGTAGTGATGGATTACATCACCACTATGTGAAAACACTGAAAAGTGAGTCTATACTCAATTCTGTTCCGTTTGCCCCAGAATGTTGGGGCACTGAGGCATATGAAGTACATGTAATTGCATATTTTACGCACGAAGTTGGGTATGCATGTAGGTAATTGCGATGGCGGTGGAGAATGTACAGCGAACGATATCGAATGAGAAGGCGCAAACATTTGGTTATTCGACACTCGTGTATGATCAAAGACAAACAGTTCTGAATCATATATAGCAGACGTTCTACTGGATCGGGATGTCTTCGTATGTCTCCCAACTGGTTCAATATGCATGGGAAGCCAATTTGTACATGTGAAGCCGTTCTGCCTTGGGCATTTGATATATTCGATGCGTGGTCGAGGAAGGACAACGAGCGAAGCGTTGTTCGGGAACTTCTGGTCCATTCTCTTGATCCTCCCTCAGTTGCGTTAACTCATGCTGACGCATAATATACATTCATAAAATACATCCCTGCATTCCTACATCCTCCCAACTTTGGGATAGAAATGCTATGCAATCGCGGGACAGAAATGAGTGCAGGAGTGCACACATGTATTGCGAATGCATATCAGGCTGGGGACGAGACTACTGTAGGTCCACGATCAGGCAACAAATCTAATTAATCGTAAAATGCTAGCCATATAGTCATTCATGTGCTTGAACATGCGCGCAGTGCAAATGTGCATGTGCAAACCTCACAACAGTTACTTATACATTTACATTGGGTGTTAAATCCAGCTCAGATAACGGTCGCTGTTCGGAATAGCAGGTGCCGCGGTTCCAAGTGAAGTGGCAGGGGTGGGGGGGTCCGGAGCCCCCCTTTCCAATATGAATAATGACGTAATGTATACCGCTGTAATCTGTGCAGCTTTCTGCATGTTACCGTTGTTGGATTTGCAAGCTTGCACATCGTTTCAGCCAAGGGGGGTCTGCAGAAAACAGGTAGCACTAAAAATACTAATACTAAAGTGATAGATCTAGAGTCGCTTTGACCGCCATGTAGCTGGTGGCCACGTGCAAGCTTCGGTCGCAGATTCACAAAAGCTTTGCGTCACGAATGTAATTGCTGAGCAGTAGGTAGGAACCACAGCATTGTGAAGAATGAAGAGTTGAATTTGAAGCCGGCGATTTGAACATTCCTATAGAATGTTATGGCGGGTCTGGTCGGTTATCGAACGTTGCTTTAATTTACCATACTTAGGTAAATGGTATTGTATCACTGTATGAACTGTTGAAAATAGGAAGTCGATAACGTGTAGGGTTCGGAAGATATAGCGATTCAAACAAGAAGCATTTTTATAACACGATGTTATAAAACATATCGCGGAAACTGTCCCATTTAATAAAAACAGGATGAGAAACTGTACAATTACATGGCCTCATCTCGTTTGTCTTCTGTAACAGCATATTGCCCACTCACCCCTTCAACTGAGCTTACATCCCTAATAAGAGCAAGTTGGTTTCTTCACAAACCCCATGCAGAACACTCCATCTTCATATCTACAGCCCAATCAGGGTGCACAATCTGATACCAAACACATTAATGCATAAGTTAACATGAGGATTCAACACATTGTACCAGGTGTATATATATATGCAATGTCATAAGCAGCACAAAAATAATTTCTTGGGTAAGACATGACAACTGTGTGATTCTCACCAGAGGGATATCACCTCCTTTTCTGCCTTCAGCTACTCCTCAGCTGTCATCTCTCTGGGGTCAGGCTGACACAGCATGCCCACCCTCTCCTTCATCTGCTTCAGTTCTTTAACACCTACTTCCCAGGATGACCGCCATCTGATGTCATCAAAGATGGAGCTGTTCCGTTCCAATTCCTCTTCCATGTCATGAATCTGTTTTGCACATTGGTTTCCACGGTTGTCATCATCTTGGAGGTGCTGTAGAGCTGTGTGCAGCCTTTGCTGGAGTTGCAAACATTCCCTTTCCATCGTGTTGTACTCCTGGAGCAGCTGCACCTTCTGTTGGTGTGCTGCAGTGGTGATGTGCTCCTCCATCTGTGAGCGTTCTAAATGAAGGTTGCAGGCACAGCAGTACTCCATGTGAGTCACTAAAGTATCACCGCCTGTCTGCTGGTGGTCATCAGACAGTACCTCAGATGACTGGCTGGCCTCTGAGTTATCACTGTCACCATGCTGAGTGGATTTGGGCCTTTCATGAGGCTTCAATACGCGAGTAACAAAGCGAGGGGTGCCATTAATTGGCTGTGGCCCACGAGGGTCAGAAATTGAAAACACAACTGGGCAGAATTCTATCGTCTCTCCACAGACCATCATCTGAACCAGCCCTGGCCTGGCCAAGTTGTACTTGTTTGTCAGGGTCTGAATGAGTTTAAAAGCACTTCTGCTCCAATCACTGACAGACATGATGTTATAGGCATCGGTGATGTAATGTGGACATCCCACAACATTGGATACTCTAATGATTTCGACAAACCTGTGGAGGAGGGTGGGGTCATGCCGCGGTAGTGGAACAAGGTTAGCCACAATGGTGAGTGAAAGGATCAGGCAGTGACAGGAAAACCCAGATGAAAGTAACTTTGGATCACAAAGTGAAAACCTCAGCACACCCAAAAGTAGGTCCAGACTATGTCTCAATAGCTGCAAAGCATTAGAACTCAGTCTCTTAAGGTCACCTTCAGGGCAGATATCAGCCTGGTGCACACAGGCCTCAAGTAGCCTATACCCTCCTCTGCCATAGGTGTTGAGCTCATCAAATGTTTCAATTACACACTCATAAAGACGTGGTACCACAAATACAGGAGCCTTTCCTGACAGCCTGTGCTGTGACCTCATTATGACACCAAGAAGAGCTGTGGAATGGATGGAGAGTATTTCAACAACATTCATAACCATTACTTGACTTCCACGCTTGGCAGTAACTGCAATATGGGGAAGGAAATATTTGATAACAGATTCTGCAGATGCAATGATTTCACCATGGTTACAAATTAAGTCACACGACTGCAGCCAGAAATCAAACTGGTGGATGTATCTGTCCAAAAACAAGTATGGGACAGGGACCACATCGTTGTCATCCACTTTATGTGCAAGGTCCTTGACTAAGGTCCTCAGTTCCTCACCTCCCTTGCCAACTATACAGCTGGCCTTCCACAGCATCAGCCACACATCTGCTTTAGACCCCTCTGATGTTGCCATGACACCTAACGTTCTCAATAGCCATTTAAAAATGCTCTCACATACCAATGTAGAGGACTGTACAAGCTTGAGGTGCAGCAGTCCTGGTGGTAAGTGCGGTGACACGTTTGGTGAGAAAAGGGTTAAAAGCTGCCTAATGGGACCGTCAGTTGATTGCTGTAAGATGTAGCAGTACTCAAGCCAGTTAATGTGCACTGAGACATACCTCCTAAGGTGATCAGGCTTCAATGCACCCTCCCCTTTCAGCAACAGACCACTGCTGATGGGTCTGTAAAGCTTAGTGCGGTACACACTACAAAGATCTGCTTGCAGTTTCCTCTTGATTTCATTGTCCCCAGAGAAATAATTTGAAAGTCTACCTAGCTGCTCAATGAAGTGTTGCTTTGCTTCCACAACATTGAGCCTGACCATCCCCTTATCGTCCTCCGAACCTTTACTCACCTGATGCAACTTCAGGCTGCCATCAATCCAAACGCTCTGTTTTGGATGAATTTGGTACTCTGTCCCTGAGAGGCGGACTCCGTAGAAGACAAGTGCTAGCTGAAATGCACGCTGCACTGGTGGAGCAAAGGAATCGAGCCTTACAGACTGCAAGAGTACATAGGCATGTTGCTGTGCAGTGAAGCAAGCTCTCAGTATTCGCCTTCTGCAATTATCGTAGTCAGCAGCATCATTGTCCTTCAGGAGACGCAATAACTGCATGCAGCTCTCAATTTCACCAATGATGTTACCTTGTTCTCCAAACATTTGAGCTGCTTTGAAAACGTGTTCAGCCTTACCACCACCACGGCCCACCAACAGGTGAATGATTGGTACCAGTTTATTGTGACCACTTACGTCCCTATCTCTGAGGAGGTCTTCAAGACATTCCAATGCACCTGTGTCCAGTGCCTGGTGATCATGAAGTGAGGCTTTAGCTCCTTCTACTGCAAAGTTCACTATCCACTTCTTGTCATTCTCCTTCCTAGCAAGCTCAAGTCCTCTGTCATACCACCCGAGACATGACATCAGTCTAAAGGCATGCTCAAACATCTTCTTTTCAATGTATATTTCAATGGCCTTTTCATAGTGGCCACACTTTCTCCAGTACCTGGCCTTTGCTGAATGGTCAGGTATATAGGCCAGGATTGTCTCCAGCATGGCTAAATTCTTCTGGGTGGAATAGAGTGCTGCATATTTGTGTGCAAGACACTCCACACCAATGTCTGCCAATTTGGTGCCATTATTTTTATACTTCAATACCTGCTTCAAGGCTTCCTCTCTCATCCCTACCTTCTCAAGAATTTCAACTGCCACAGCAAGCATCCCAACATTTTCCAAGATACCAACACACTCCCAAATGTCTCTTGCTTTCTTTAATTCAGAGAGAATGCCATTCAGGGCTAATTCTGAAGAAATGTGTGCCAATACAAACCTCAGTTCAGCGGTGACAAGACAGTTATACACCTCATTAGATCCACCAGTATACTCTTTGGCCTGTCTTCCATTTATGCAAGCATCGCTAACAGTTGGGTCCAAAGGAGGATCTAGTTGGCTAAGTGCAACACAAACCTTCAATTTGACGCTGTCATCTCTCTTTGATTTGACCACCAAATGATAGGGGCAGTCCCCGTTCTTGTCAATCACTCTGCCATCTCCTGGCAGTGTGAAGTCGGCACACTTCATGACAGCTGAAATTATGTCTGCAATTCCTACAGAAAGATAGTGTGCAGTCATATCTAGCAACAGTAACTACAGGGCAGCCAACCCATAGACACATTCTACACTCAGTAACATTCAATCGTGTTACTTGATACATCAACAGGTATGTACACAGAAAATTAAAATTACATACCTGATTCCAGAGCCAATTCAGTTGCAACATGCAGAGGTGTGGCCTTTTTAAATCTGGCTTGGCACAGATCTAAGCTATTTGCTCCACAGTTCAATAACAGGCAGAGAAGCTCAACATGGCTCCTAGTGGCTATATCGGTCAAAGCCACGCAAATCATTTCTCTAATCCCTGCAACAGCATCTTTTCCGCAAAGAGGCTTGCCACATTGAATGAAATTCTTGAACAGCACAATAGCATTAGAAACACTCCCATTAGGCTTGTCCTCCACTTCTTCTGAACCATCTTCCTCACACCGTTGATTACTTCCACCAAACCGAAAGCATGTCCCATTGGTTCTCAAGTAAGCAAGGCTCAATACCTTAATTAGGAAGCGGACAACCTTGTCTGGAGATCCAGTGGCAAACAAATACTTTAGAACAACAGGGTCACTTAAATCAGCAAGTTTAGTGATGTCTGCAATGGCAGGTGTGGCCCCATGCGTAATGAGACATGCCAGAAACCTAATCTTGTTGCTTTTGATAGCAGAATCAGCTGCAGACTTGAGGTGCACACTACTAAGAGAAGAGTGAGCCATTGAAGAGCTTATAATTCTGACAAGATCATCAGTTTCTTCAGCATTCAGCAACAGTTCCTTTATGTCCTTGACTATAAATCTCACTCCTATCTGTATCATTCTGTTCAAGATGTCTGCCCCTGTGACACCTCTCTTGACCAGTCTGCACAGCACGACTGGAACATCCCCAAGCGATGCAGTAGGAGGAACCACATTGAAAAGGAAATGTTTCAAATGTGCTACCTTAAAGGTCGATGGTGGGAAATTTTCGATGCATTGTAGAATGTAGTTCAAAGCCACCACTGCAGTACCATCTGATATGTGCTTGCTACTCAGCACAGCAAGGCTATCACCCAACCCTGTAAGGACAGTGGCAGGGTCATGTGTACAGCTAACTTATATGTACTTGTACAAAACTTTGGCGTCCAACACAAAAAATAATATATCAATTCAATACATACATGTATATGAACCAGTCAGGGAATAAGGTTTACATTGTTAAGGCATAAATGCTCTACTTAAAAACATCTTCTGAAGATTAAACTTTGGTAGTGGTCAACCTGGAAACCCTATGTGCAATATGTTAAAGCCATCATATAATCATATAGACCCCACATGTACAGTGTGTTATATATTGTTTGTTTCGAATTTCTTGTTGCAGTTTTTTTATCCTGGTGATAATTGCAAAAGTGATTATAAATGGTTTTGACAGGTTGACTGAAAACACTTGAAATTTAGGACTAAAACCATAGTCTACAACTTGCATGTTTTTTTAATTTAAGTTTAGCGATCTAGTTTATATATTACAAAAACAAAACAGTAATACACCCTTTAAATAACTTAACAGAAACACACAATACATAACACTCATTACACATCACTCAGAGGAGAGGGGGTTACAGGCAAAGTTCCCAAAATAGATGCAGCATTCCACTTCTGAATGGCAACAGTTTATATTCAACAATATTTGTCTTCACCTTGTCCTTCCTAATTGCTTTGCCCACCATTGATTCATTCCCCTATAATGGCCAGGGAAATGAAGACCTGCCATAGATACAGTGCTCCAACCTTAGAGATTCTAAAACTGACGGTTCGTTTGAACCATTTACACTATCATCATGGGGTTCGGATTTCCACATTCAGCCATCATGCCTTTAAATACAACAATTCATTATTACATTGCAGTTGCTAAATTATAGCAAACAATGGAACAAACAACGGTTTCAAGCCACTTCCCATTACATAACTTCCTGCAACCATAGTTTTTGTACATTTAATACCTGCAATGTAATAATGAATTGATCATGGCTGCTTGAATGTGCAAATCCAAACCCCAATAAGCTTTGGAAGCTCTAAGGTTGGAGCACTGCACACTTATGGTAAGTGCTTTTGTTATTTTGGTCTTTGAATGATAGATAGGCGTATCAGAGTGAAAACCCCTTACATTGATAAATGCATCCTGTGGATTTCAATCCTCAGTAAACCGTGCAATGATATGCCAGATGGCTTTCCCATTCTTTGCCCATAATGAGATCAGGGAGGTATAATTGTTGAACTGTTTACAGAGGTGTGTAATAGTGCATCAGCAGAACCACCAATGGGAAAGCGTTAATTCACTAATGGCAGCAATGAAGCCTCAACTACATGTCTATTGTGAAGAGACCATGGATGAAACCACATCAGATGCAAAGAAATGCTATTTTAAGTGGGGTTATTTTCAAGTCACTTTTCATAATTTTCAGTAAAGAATATGCAACTACTAGCTCTGAAAGAGTAGATAGAATTACCGTAGAGTACATGTACTAAGCCCCCCTCCACCCTCACCAAAGAAAGAGGCTCGTGTTTAAACAAGCATATTGTCATAATCATGAACACTAGCGTGTACCTGTTTCAACATTTCTGGAAAGAAATTGTACTCTAGCAAGATTTTGAAGAACAGCACACAGCAGCACTCGACAATACACTCGTTTAAACACGAGCCTTTTTTGGTGGGGGTGGAGGGGGAGGCATAGTACACATACTCTATAGTAACACAAATAGTCTAATTCATCGTAAAGAAATTTTCTTTTTTAATGTTCTCCAAATAAAATTAATTGCAGTCACATGTTAGATCATTAATTGAAGACCTTACAGTACGGGATCGGAAACACAATATCTAATGCCATAGAGTCGCGTATTCTATCATTGTTTCACATGAATCTAATTACGTTTGTGCAGGTTTTCTTGGTGTGATACTGAAGAATCGAATCACAATGAAGACCTCAGAAGGTAAAATAGACAGATCACGATTACCTACAGTGTTGAGATGGTTTTAACTCTTTTGGTTAGTTCACACAAAATAAAGAATGTGTGTGTCTAAACAGTGATGAAAAGTTCATTGTCTATATTTCAACAATGATAATGAATGCCCCGGGTAAGTAAAATATGTGGTGCAATGATCCCACTGTCTTATTATCAAAACCTACAGGCACTGAGTGTGCATGTGGCTTACTTGGACTCCTTACGCTCTACAATTCGCCATGCAGAGTGTGAGATTCTAATAACACCAGGAGAGGATGGTCATATACAGATGCAATCTAAGAGCTTTAGTTAGCCGCCATGAGAAGCATACATCTGATACCAGCCGCACTGATACCAGTAGTCATGCAGCATTCTCACGCTTAAGTTCTCCTCAGAAGTGCACTCGTTATCACCAAGAACATGCACTACGAATAGCTTTTTAGCGTCAAGTCACCAATCTTAAGAAGACACTTGAAGCAGTGATTGACGAAAGTGGACTTATGGTATCAAGCAGTTTACATGATGACCACGTACAAATCATGAAAGGCAAATCATCCACCTGGGACCTTTGGGTGTGTATTTTGGGAAGCTCAAATGCAAGCAGCTTCAGTCAAGGATTCCAAACAGATGCGATGGGACCCTGTTATGGTGCGGTGGTGTCTCTATCTGCGCCATCTTTCCAGTTCAGCTTATGAGATCAGGAATCATAAGCCTACCATCGCAAAGAACACTTCACAACTACACTTACCACATCAAAGCTACTGTAAGATTTTCTGACGAAGTGGAGGACAAGCAACTTGGAATTTATGCAAAAGTAACATCTTGTGTGGAAAGAGACAAATGATTGGTGTTGAATTCCTGTTTCAACATAGATGGTTTCAATCATCAATGTACCTCTACCTATGTACATCTGGGTTCTCAGCAGCTCTATAGCTAAAGGCCTGACACTGGTTGTA
The DNA here is from genome assembly GCA_949361645.1 of Spongilla lacustris. NCBI lineage: Eukaryota > Metazoa > Porifera > Demospongiae > Spongillida > Spongillidae > Spongilla > Spongilla lacustris. The sequence goes on from OX442417.1 coordinate 15,074,711, forward strand.
GGAGCCAAAGCGACACAGATGGCACATTTTACAGATGTGTTTGACAAATTTTTTGACTGCCTTAACAGTTCTAGTATGTTTGCAGGAAAATGATCCAGAAATCATTTTACATCTCCATACAGATCAGGGAATGACTGGAAGCTAAATGTGTACACTCTTGATTTGACAGCAATATCGAGAGTTACGGCAGTAACTCTCATATAGGATTTGTACCGTATCATGAATATCATTTTAAAAACGCGATCCGCGTATAACTCACGAACCGAGAAACGGATAGTGTAGCTCTTTATTGCTATCGAGCCACAATGGAAAGACGATCATTTTCATGTTTTGTTCAAGTCGCCAAACCGTTTACTTTAAGAGAACAAACCGTAATTTGTCCATAGTCGTCTTTATGGGTGAGTATAACTCGAGATAGGAAAGGTTTTAAAGAGCGCCAGTTACACCAAAAAATCTAGAAAAATCCTACCGACTGCCCCTTGATGTCAGATATACATGTTTGGTATGAAGCAATAATTACGTCCGAGGACACAAGCGTTCCCATGACAATACCCATACGTATAATTAGACATTTATGGTACCATTAATACTGGCGTTGTCAAAATGCCTTCACGGGAACGAAAGAGGAGAAAAAAGCGACACGAGGAATACGTCCTAAATCGAGACTATGAGTTAGAGTCCTCCCAAGTTCGGTACGATGCTGATGCTGAACAAAGGCGGGCGTCTGCTCGTGACATGTACATAGCAAATCTGGAGTCAAACCGAGCTTCTAAGAGGTGGCGACAGGAAAAGAATTCTGTTGCGGTGCGAACTTCTAAGAGGCGGCGTTATGAACTGAACTCAGACGAGAAACGAGCTTCTAAGAGGCAAAGCTTGGCGCGCGAGTTTCTATCTAGAACAGCTGCAAATGTAACATAACTGCAAACATTGTGTTGCTAGGCAATAAACATGGGAATTACAACGGCTGGATTTTGTCACACAATTGTATTTACTTGTACATTGTACTCATAGTACGTACGGGTTGCAAAGTACATGTACACCTGTATACTAGTAGTCACAAAAAAAAAATTAATGAAACAAGCGAGGGGGGGGCAAAAAAAAAAGTTATAGACACCATCCCAAAAATTCTTAAAATCAAGGGCCAGGTCAACCCCCCCCCCCCCCCTCCGCCTTCGAACACGCCCATTTTCCGGGCACGCCCCTTAAATCATTACGTAATTGACAATTGACCACACCTACAATGAAGATAATATTACAAATTGCAAGCAGGCTTCGTTGCAGATTGCTGTTGTAGATGTTGTCACTTCGTCGCTTGAAGCTGGAGACGCTGTTTCACTTGTACCTTAGAATATCGCGATACTCAGTCTCTCGTGCCATGACGTAATGTACGGGCTGTAGCTGGAGACGCTGTTTCACTTGTACCTTAGAATATCGCGATACTCAGTCTCTCGTGCCATGACGTAATGTACGGGCTGTAGAACGGCACGCATTATCGTTCATGACTCGGTAAAGTACTCGTTTAAACAATAGCAGTTGGGGCTTGCTCGCGTGAGGCGTGATCTAATAGTGACATGAGCTCATGCATGTTACTTAGTACCAGGTGTATCCGTGGCTTACTAGCGTTAGTATAGTCTTTATCTTTACATTGCTTTGCGACGCTTCGATCGTTGCACTACAGTACTGGGTAGTGAATTGATGTCATCGCTTATATGAAGGCAACGCCCACGATTCGTGTCTCAGTCACGTGATAATATGCTTTCCACGACGAAATAGCACTAGATAGGCAGTTAAGCCCTATCTTTGCACGAATTGGACACCCATGAACACTACAAACAATATGATTCCATAATTATGTTGCTGTAGTGCGAGCTAAAGTGCAAAAAAAAAAAATTAAGAAAAGTTATGAATTTTTTTCGAAAAAAAATTTTTGGCCAAGACCCCCCCTCCCCCCCTCTAACTTTCATACCTCATAACTTTTTTTCCTAGACCCCCCTGAAAAAAATAATAGCATATTCGTGGATGGTGTCTTCCACTTTGTTTTTTGCCCCCCCCTCGGAAACAAGATATAAAAACATTCTCTCTGAGAAAGTTAGTGGTGTATAGGATTTGAAGGCAATGGTGGTGTAAAAAGGAAGGGAACAAGGGATCAACGATGGTACAATTTTTTTTTAATAGTCCTATATTTAGCAATGTAAAATTCATACATTCTACGAAAGTGCTAAATATAGGACTTTTCAAAAAAATTGTACCATCGTTGATCCCTTGTTCCCTTCCTTTTTACACCACCATTGCCTTCAAATCCTATATACCACTAACTTTCTCAGAGAGAATGTTTTTATATCTTGTATATATAAATAACAGATGTATTTCTGCCATATATCTGGATGAGTGAAATTATAAGATAAAAATTTAATTCAATAGAATTAAATTTTTATCCGAAGTTAAAATAGCAATTTAAAAACCTGTTCTGATGGTATAAACAACTTAGATCAAACACAATTAATTCAAGTAGCTTCAAATTGTCCAGATTGAAGTCACCTATCTATATGTATCCCCGAAACATTTATTCATGAATCCTGGATTATTGTAGTCCACTTTTATTGCCACACTATAAAACCTTTAGTAGCCCACAAAACCACATAAATTTAGTGGATGCATCTAAAAATACTATCAAATGAGCCCGCAATCAGGTCAGTAAACCAAAGTTGATAACATGAACCAATGTGGAATTTACAGCATGTAGATGAAATCTTCTGTTGTAAAGAATGCATGTAAACTCCAATACTGAGTTCTACCAAAAAAAACTTCTAATAAATAGTGTATTACCCTAACCACATCGATGTGTTGCCATAGCAACTACATTATCCCTAATTACACCAACATGATGTTATGGCAACCATTTTATCCCTAACCACAACAACATGTTTAAACCATCCTCCTCAAACGATGTATGCTCTCTGTACCTTGCTTTTAGTTATAATACATATCAAAATGGTGCACTGAAGCATTACCCTACTACACTCAGGTTAGCAGGGGCCTGGAGCACCCTGACTTGGTACACACACAGGTCATCCAGTGTGTGTGTACGTGGGCCAGTGCCACTCCCTGGTATCTGAACAGGGCTCCCATGGATTGGGGCACTACAATGCCCATGTAGGATACTGACACACACACACATAAACACACCCGTTACAGGGCGGCAATCAAAGCATGTATATAATTACATGTAACATCAGAAACAGAGCAGAGTTACAAATGTTAAGTTACATGTATGTCCCTTCTCACGTAAATCCACAATAAGAATACTGATACCTAATCCTGTGCAGGTTGCAGGGCTATGTTTATCATAAAAAGAAATCTTTATTACAAAGGGCACAAGACAATTTCACCCCCCCCCCCCCCTCCCCCCTATAAAGTTTACCTAAGGACATTGCAAGGGTCCAGAACAATTATATTAATTTTTGTAGCACTTAACAAATTACAAATTGAAACTTGCATGCTGTAACTCACCATGGTCCACAGCCATTACCATTGCCTCCACAAACGCATCGACCCTTTCAGGATTTATTGTGAAGCACTTGTAATAATCCTTTACGGCGTCCACCACAGGATTGGTTGAAGCTACAAATTCGACGTTCCCTATCAGTATCAGCCGCTTTGCAGCTTCCGCTAACATGTAATACGTCTTAGAGGGGAGAAAGACAGGGAATGTATTTGCACACATGTATGCAACCATGCACGCACACCACACCTCATCAGCATCCGATTTGGCCTTGACGCTTAAGTAGGCCTGCTTGTACGCGTAGATGAGGCTGTCCACCTCGTCCTTCCCTCTCACCAGCAGAGCCACCTTGGCACACTTGGCACGTAATGCCGGCAATGATTCTGATTGGTTGCCCTTCACACACACAAAGACGGCACAGCTGTACTTCCACAGGGCACCCAGGTAGTCTCTGGTCCGGATAGATTCTTGGGCAGATGACTCTATCCTGAGCAATGTCTGGCAAGGCAAAAATGCAATTGTCCTTGTATATTACAGGCAGTAATGTGGGATGGGAGGATGGAGGGGATGGTGCAAAGGGGAGCATGCAGCAGTGGTGAACAGTTAGAGGGATAGATAGAGGTATAGAAGGGGGACTGGAGTTGTAGAGGGAAAGTGTAGAGGGCAGGTGTAGATGGAGATATAGAGGTGTAGATGGAGGTATAGACAGAGGTGTAGATGGAGGTATAGAGGTGTAGATGGAGGTATAGAGGTGTAGATGGAGGTATAGAGGTGTAGATGGAGGTATAGATAGAGGTGTAGATTGAGGTATAGAATGGAGTCATAGATATAGATATGGGGAAGCTGTGCAGAAGGTGTAGGGGGAAGATGCAAAGGAAATGCCCCTCACTAATTAATGCGGATCTGAGTTGCGTGGTCACCATGGATACTAAACCACGTGTACAAGCACTTTAGATGTGCATTCTATATTTTAAAAATAAACAACACAAAATTGCCCCCGTATATACATATAGGTAGCGTACTGCGGTAAAGTAGAGGTGCACACGACTTTCGCGCTAGTAACCCAGCCACCACCGGCACCCACCTCATGCGTGTCAGAGAACGGATGGAGCGGCCCAACCCTGTCAAATTCCACAGTGCTCCATCGTCCAATAGGAGGCGGCCGACGCTCCCAAGGTGGCTCAATGTGAGCGGCCAGTCGATGCCCAAAGTTTTTCATCCTTTTTTTTTTTTCTTAAAAAAAAACAAAAACAATATGATTCGCATTAAGAGAGGGCGCTCGGCACGGCTTGAGTGGTTTACCTACCTCTTCCAGCTACATGTACAGTTCTCTCGACAGAGCCCGCCAAGTACAACCGGACTTAGCTAGCTAGCCAAACGCATGCAAGCTTTTTTTTTTTTTCTTTTTTAATGACAGAATTACAGATTGACCTGTAACTATTATTTTAATGAGAGTACTTCGCGCGCCCTCAAGACCTCTCGAAAATACGCGAAGCACCATGCAAACGTCCGTATACTACCACCGTATTTTCTTAGTCTCTTGCAATAAATCGGATGAAATTATTTCAAAAATCAGAACACGGAACACAATAGGTGCAGAGATGTCTGTCAAAATGATCACATTGAAGTCTTGAATCAGTTGGGTTAAAACAAAAGTTGGGGGGGGGGGGGGGGGGGCAGAAACACGAACTTCATAACAGCAGTCCCCCCATCTCCCAATGCATGTGTCAAGAAAGGGAGGGGTCTATGGGACTATACTTGGGGTTTGTGGGGCCCTCTGACAGTGTGGAGAGGGAAACCTTGCTGATGTCAGGGTCAGTGTCTGGTGCCCTTCTGGCAAAGATGATTCGAATGTCCGTGTGTAAGTACACCCGACCAGACTTGGACGAAGCAAACCTGGTGGTTAAAAATGAAGGTTGCAATTACATTGTGTACAGAGTACATCTCTACATGTAGTTGTTGCAGGCTGCAACAACTACATGTCAGTATACATATGCTCAGGCATGCCTAAGCTTGCCAACCACAAGGCCTGTGAATATATGTGTATGTGTAAACCATACCAACCATACAATAAACCTACATGTACATATCCAGACATGCAGGCTTAGTACTGCAAACCACTGGTGGGGGGGGGGGGGGGGGGGGGGGCCCAAAAGGGGTTAATCACATGTAGAAGTTTCTTTTTACAATACTGCACCAAAAAACAAAAAATAAAAATAATCTTAAAGGCAATTAGAGCAAGGGAACCTATTAAGGAACAACCAACTTCCCTTGACTGATGCAGACATACTATGCAGGCTAGAGAGATAATTCAAACACTGTTGGATAGAGAATTTAACGTAGATTACAAATATGCTAACCATAGGAAATGTTTCATGAATCCTGGTACTGAAAACTCACTTTTCGGCAAACATACCTCAATGTATGGGAAAGGTACCAAATAAGGAACAACCACATCAAAGGGTTGTTATATAAACACTCAACCGCATGGGGTTTGCTTTGGGGAGGAGGGCGGATGCTACTTGCTAAAAATTGAAATGTCTATCCTCTGGTAGCTTAATTATGGCCGATAAACGACAGGCCTGTCTCCACTACGTGGGTGTAGATGCTCTTCCTGAAGACATGGCTGGACCCCATGATGCAATCATGGCATCATGTGGTGTGTCAGGGGCAGCAGTTTCTGATAAAATCACCATTGTAAGCTTTATTGAGGATGATGTGGCACAAGAGGTGAAGAGGCGGGTTGATATCAAGGCTGCTGCAATGACAACAGAAGAAGATCTGCAGTTACGCCTGAAATTGTCAATTCAGTACCACTCCATCTATGTGGCTGCATGTGCAGTACGTCCTGAGCAGGTGCAACATGCTGAATGGACCTCTCCTCAAAGTTCAGAAAGTACCACTGATAATTCAGATGGAGAAAGCTTACATCCATAGGACAACGCTATCCCTACTACTAGTACTCAATTTAAGCATTTGAAAGGTTCAGCTCAGTGCATGACTTCAGCACAATGGATTGATGAATTTAAGTATATGAAGAGGGGAGAGATAGCTGAGAAAGAAAAGGCTGCATTAGAGCGCATGAAAGCTATAATGAAATCAGAAAGTTGCAAAGGAGCACAATGCTGCAATCCTAGCTTGCCAAATGCTAGTGGAGAATTTTATCAGCATTGAACATCATCACTAGACTATCCTTTATGTCATATACTTATCCAACAACTAGTGGGTCAATCAGATTCATTGATTTGCGTATGAGCCATCATTGCAAACCCATATCTTTGATTAAATTTTTAATGAGATTTAGTGTTCCTTAATAGGGGTGCGTTCCACATTCGGGCCCTTTGCTCTACAAAAAAATAGCGGAGCTAGAAGGGGTTAAAACACGTGGTCAATGGGCAAAAAGGGTTAAAGCACATGTAGATGTACCAGTACAGGTAGATCTAGAAATAGCTTATTAACAAACACAAACCTAAGATGAATGAGATAATGAAGGACTGGGAACGAGGAAGCCCTGTTATGGCACTGAGCAATGGAGGATCTGGACAGTGTCCGCTGTCTAAGGAAGGTCTGGGTACTGGGAGGCATGTCACTGAGATCGTATATCACAATGAATATCTTGACAACTGCCTTGTTGGGGTTGAAGAGGGTCTGAAAACGAAAGTGCCACATATTGTAAGCACATACAGAGCACACCTGTGTATGTACAAATATGTGTGCATGCACCAACACATACATGAACGTTAACGTACACACCGCGCATGTACACAATACATGTATATACCATGCACATACACAATATATGTATCCACAATGCAAGTACACAATACATGTACCATGTATGTACAATGCATGTACACAACACAGTACATGTATGTATGTATACACACACACACACACACACACACTACATTACACATATGCACTCACATATATGTATGTGATGTCACAACCACACACGCACATACGCTATGGCAGCTTATTAATGGTCAGGAAAAGCATCGGCAAATAAAATGAATTTCTTTAGAAGTAACACCTAATTGCACATAACACTAATAATTATTTACACCACATAAAAGTCACATACAAATGAACAAGCACACATATGCAAATTTAAAGGACAAATATGTGCAAACAGAATCACACAAATGTGTACATGAAAACATGTGAAGCAAACTGACATACCACATGCACACCACAGCACACACATGCACACCACAGCACACACATGCACACCACAGCACACACATGCACACCACAGCACACACATGCACTGACATATTATAAACACACAATACATCACATGCACACATACATGCATGTGACACAACATACACACACACACACACACACACACACACACACACACACACACACACACACACACACAGCATGACATACCACTTGTATAGTACCCTTAGAGGGAATATGATATCCTTTCTTCCCTGCCTTTGTCAGATCGATATGGCCCTGGATAGACCCAGAATTGAAAAATTGAGTCAAAGGAAGGTGATGGGGTAAGATCAGACATCAACCAATCCATTAAAATTTAAAAACAATAATCCAGGAGCCAAACGTGATACATTTGTATCTAAAAAGCTATCCGTTTTAAACACATCAATCAAGATCAAAGAAAGACATCAGAATTCAATGAAGCCACAAACTGTGATAAACAATTTAACAAGAAGCTACTTTATAGATATATTAGTGCTCAGATCTATACAGAGCATTGCATTGCCTATATTAGCAGATATACCATTGGCCTATATTAGCAGATATACCATTGGCCTATATTACATGTACCATTGGCCTATATTAGCAGATATACCATTGGCCTATATTAGCAGATATACCATTGGCCTATATTAGCAGATATAGAGGCCTATATTAGCAGGCTCCTTTACCCTTGGTAAATCAAACTTTAAGTTATTCTTGAAAATGCCATCATATGCTGCCTTTTGAAAACAACATTGGCACAGTCACCCATACAACCACTAACATCACCTTCTACATTACACATGCACTTGGAAAGAAGACCCACTCCCCCACAGCTTCCCATGTTCTCTGGTGACATGCAGTTAATGCAGTTACAGAAAATGCCACCCTGATTCCCTCCAGACCTCCTCCTTACCAAATACGGGGAAGTCCCCACGTCCTTGGAGAGATCAAAGAAGGCAGTTGTCATGGGCAACAGAATGTGACGAGGGCAGAATGAGCCACTAGCAGCTAGCTCTGCTTCAAACCCCTACACACCAACAAGAAACGTACGTGAAATCTTCATTACACACACACACACACACACACACACACGAGTTCACACTTACCTCCAAATAGCCACAGGCTTCTATGCGTCCATTCAAAACGCTCTCCTGACAAAGGCGCAGAGGATAGAATGAGCTCGGCCCAACCCACACCTCCCTCCCTCTCCCCCCCACCACCATCACTCAAACAGCCTTAGCTTCAACTTGGCCTAACTCACCTCAAAGGTCCCCAACAGAGAAAGGCCAGGCACAGCAGCAGGGACAGACATGCTGCGCTGGGGTGGCCTGTGCTGTAATGTCTAACGTGTGTATATGGGCGTGGCACGTGTGGGCGTGGCACGTGTGGGCGTGGTATTTGTGTGGGCGTGGCGAGTGGGGCGTGGTATGTTGGGTGGGCGTGGCGTGTGTATGGTTTGGAGGTGTAAGTGTGGCGTGCACATGTGTAGGTGGTATAACAGCCCCTCCCGAAGCATCACAAGACACAACCTACTTTCACGGGAAGAAAAGATGACCGTCTGTTGCTTCTATACAAAAGCAATATCCATTATGGTAATACCTTCATAACCACAACACACACCCACACAACTCACACACACCAATACACCACACACACACCAATACACCACACACACACCAATACACCACACACACACCAATACACCACACACACCAATACACCACACACACCAATACACCACACACACCAATACACCACACACACCAATACACCACACACACACCAATACACCACACACACCAATACACCACACACACCAATACACCACACATACCTGTCCACTGTCTTATGGTCTCCACATTTCGCTCTCATCATCACTGATGGTATCTGTTAGCCGGAATAAATATTTACAGCACACAACCAACACATCAACTCATCACACATTGTGCACAGAATGTACACCTTCTCTTCTCTCTCAACACCCACACTGCAACATAACCTTTCCAAGATACACATGCACTGTGAACCCTCCAAACAGGATGTCACGTCACATGGTGTTCATACAATGATCACCCCAGGATATGATGTCATGTCACATGATGTTCAATACTCTATCTTCCCATGCACCAAATAACACAGCTCCCATGCTACTACTAACCTTGCTATGCATAATATCATGTACCTGTAATTGTGGTTACCTATACATAAATCTAACACATGCACACATACGATACACACATCACACAAATACATCACGTGCGCACGCATACACGCACATCAAATGCACACACATATCAGGGCTGGGGGCTAAGATACATTCGGAGGACAACATGCAAGCAAGCTAAGCACCTTCGAACTCAAACACAGAGGGTTTAAAATCCCAGGATGTGGTCGTATAGCAGCTGCTTGCACCCCTCTGTGAACTCCAGTGGACACACGGTGATCATCAGGCCTGGAGGGCACGTGTGCACTATCTAAAGTAATGTTTCCACTGCTACAAGTACTTTCTCTGTGCAAATCATGGACTCTGCCGTTGACGTCAGAGGCCTCAGCCCCAGTCCTAGATATATGGTTCCCACAGTTCTCAATAGATACCTGATCCCCAGTCATAGATATATGGTTCCCACATTTCTCAATAGAGGACTCAGCCCCAGTCCTAGATATATAGTTCCCACAATTCTCAATAGGGGCCTGGTTCTCACATTTCTCAATAGAAGCCTCAGCCCCAGTCCTAGACATATGGTTCCCACTGTTCGCAATAGAGACCTGATCCCCAGTCCTAGATATATGGTTCCCACAGTTCTCAATAGGGGTATGGTTCTCACATTTTTCAATAGAGGCCTCAGCCCCAGTCCCTGACATATTAGTACTGGTTGTCGCTGCAGCACCCAGCAGGGGGTCACATTCTCCCGCCTTTTGCCTGGCACCAATATTCACACTGCTCATCCCCTCTGACAGCATCTCCAGTCCCCGCTGATGCTGCTGCTGCTGCAATGGCCTCTCGAGGTAGGCACGCTGACATGGCTCTCCACCGAGCAGAGATGGAATGCCCCCTGAGCGAGGGAGGTAGGTGACCTTCACTTGTAGTGTGAGCTGGTTGGTGACTGTTGCCAGGGGGAACGTGTGCACTTCTGGTGTCTTACAGAGTGTGAAGTGTTCCCAGTTCTCCTCGGCTGGTGTGCACACCCTGAGGTGGTGAGGAAAGGGGCAAGCGAGGAAGGAATGGGGAGGAATGGGGAGGAGGAATATGAGGAATGGGGAGGAATAGAGAGGAATGGGGAAGAGGAATAGGGAGGAATATGAGGAATGGGGAGGAATAGAGAGGAATGGGGAGGAGGAATAGGGAGGAATATGAGGAATGGGGAGGAATAGAGAGGAATGGGGAGGAATGGGGAGGAGAAATAGGGAAGAGGAATGGGGAAGAGGAATAGGGAGGAATAGGAGGAATAGGGAGGAATAGGAGGAATGGGGAGGAATAGAGAGGAATGGGGAGGAATGGGGAGGAGAAATAGGGAAGAGGAATGGGGAAGAGGAATAGGGAGGAATAGGAGGAATAGGGAGGAATATGAGGAATGGGGAGGAATAGAGAGGAATGGGGAGGAGGAATAGGGAGGAATAGGAGGAATGGGGAGGAATAGAGAGGAATGGGGAGGAATGGGGAGGAGAAATAGGGAAGAGGAATGGGGAAGAGGAATAGGGAGGAATAGGAGGAATAGGGAGGAATAGGAGGAATGGGGAGGAATAGAGAGGAATAGGGAGGAATGGGGAGGAGGAATAGGGAAGAGGAATGGGGGAGGAGGAATAGGGAGGATGAAAGGGAGAGAGATAGGTGTGGACAGTAAAGAAGGGAAGGGAGGGGGAGAGGTGAGAGAAGTAATTCTGAAATGATCCTGCAGTAGCAGAGGAGGTTTAAACCTCCCTCCAGCCCACACCAGCCCCACCTATTAGATATCAGTATAGTTTTAACCCATGTGCTTCTAATTATACAGCCTAGCTGTATACGCCGAGTATCAGGGGTGCCCCACTCCTTCATCAATTATTCATACTGTGACCCATTTCCCCCCCCCCCCCCCCCCCCCGGAATTTCTGCCCCCTCCCCCCCCCTCCCGGAATTGCTGCATCCCCCCCCCCCCCCCCCCCAAGTAAGGAAGGTGAGAAATCACAGGAAAGTTGAGCACTAAGATATATCCAATTCATCATGGTTAGGGAGCATGCCAAACATGCCTACACTAGCCTGCAGCTACTGTGTGTGTATCTATTCACACTTCATGTACATCATTCAAGCTTGCCCTTCATCCCTACCCAACATCTTGGTGCAGGCTCCATAGACTTACAACACACAACACACACACAAACACACACACACAACACACACACAAACACACACACACAACACACACAACACACACACAACACACACACAACACGTGCACAAAGCACGCATGCATTAACAACATAGCAATGACTTTACAAAAAGGCCAGAGGAGCAGTCCGACCCCATGATGCACTCACCTACACACAAGGTCAAAAGGCAGCGACCCGTCATGGAAGACGGCCCACGACCTGATCTGTGAGAAGTGAAGGAAGGACTGGACAGCCTGGGAGAGGAGCTGAAGGCTTGTGTGGTGAGCCTGGGGCCTGTGGTAAAGGGAAAGGGAAGGAGCATGTGGGCTTGGGGCCTGAGGTCAATGAGGTCAGTGAGGGAAGTGAGGGAAGGCAAAGGATTCCCTAACCCAAACAATTGGTCCAGTGCAGTGGATAGTGTAGTGTGGCCATAACAATAGGGAGTACTCCCTGGCCTTTGTTCTGACAATATTAAAGGCCCACATGTACCACACACAAGGCACTGGGTATGGCACACACACACACACACACACACACACACACACACACACACACACCGTGCACATACACACACACACGCACACTTACATGTACATACATACTGCATATGCATTCATCAGTAGAATAACAACATGCTATTCTCCCGCAACATTAGACAAACGTAAGCAAATTGTGTATAAACATATATACACATTAACTCTAACACCACCCATATAACACCATCACAGTACATCATCTGCCATCACCCATCTTGATAGACAACAACCTCCAACACCACCACCATGGTGACCATCACACCATTACTACTACCAAAATGACCACCACACACTCCACTATTATAATTACCACCACACACAATCCACTACCACAATTACATGTACCACCACACACTCCACTACCAAAATGACCACCACACACTCCACTACCAAAATGACCACCACACACTCCACTACCACAATGACCACCACTACCACTATGTCCAGTTACCACCTAAACAGTCCAAACCCTCTCCAGCCCACACCAGCAATACATGAGAGCAGTCACCTTTTGGCAACTGTCTGTATCAGCCAACGCTCCAGCAGTGTGGTGGTGTTGGCAGAGTTGGCACTCTGTCCCTTAACCTCTATGCACAAAGGCAAGCCCTGATTCCAGAGGTATTCCATGTGGGTCTTCATGGCAGATAGGCTCTGAGGGTACACAGATGCCAGCGTTGGCAAGTAAACGAAGTAGAACATACCCTCGAGTGTGCCGCGTGTGTGTATGTGTGTGTGTGTGTGTGTGTGTGTGTGTGTGTGTGTGTGTGTGTGTGTGTGTGTGTGTGTGTGTGTGTGTGTGTGTGTGTGTGTGTGTGTGTGTGTGTGTGTGTGTGTGTGTGTGTGTGTGTGAGACCTTACACAATAACGTTTCACTGTGCCACGTACAGACGTTAACGTTACCTTTTCTGTTACGGGAAGGAATTGTTCACACTCTTCCATATACGTCGGTGCTCTCCTACCGTCCGCGAACTCCTGTGTTCCTGCCCCGTGCAGCAGAGACCTGCTCGTCAAAATGCTTCCCCCCAATACGCTAAAAAAACTGCTACAGTCTTCAATCATTCTGTGATCCATAACGGTTTCCTTATCCCTGTATTAAAGGTACACTGTATGTGTGTGCGCACGGGACATTGGTCCTATTAAGTGTCAGTCGTGGCTATACAAGACTGACCGTATGTTTCTTCTTTTCATGAGCGTGGCGGCGCCCGAACATACACCTAGTAGACTACGTCGTCAGGGGAATGAACGCGTTGCGTTTCATCACCTCTTATGTAAGATACGGTGGTGGGCGTGGGCCATTACGGGACGCGACGGTTAGTTAACAATTGCGTTACCGAGCAACCGAAGATTAACAGCTGTTAAAGAGGGGCCGGGCTCAGGCAAAAATGGGCACGAATCTCAACAATACGCACACATCCACGTACACAATAGCTATGTGAAAAACACACACACATGCACACACACAAACAAACAGAATATGAAAATAGATACATAAAATAAATAAAAAGCACTAGCAGTCGCAATATGCTCTGTTTGGGACCTGCGTTTTGGGGTCTTCTTCTTTGGCAATTTGGACGCTTACATCTGGTGTTAACTGGAAATACAAAGGTCAACCCAACAGGCACAAATTGTCCAATTGGATTGTTTTACCATGCCTGCGCCCATGAGGCCAGCATCTGACAGTTCAGACAATCTGTTTGCAGATTTGGTTGTAGGCCAGGTGGAACTAACAGATTGTGCCAGCTTTGCAAATACTTCTTTTATACCTGTGTTTGTGTGCATGTGTATGTGTGTGCATGTGTGTATATTTGCGTGTGTGTGTGTGTGTGTGTGTGTTCACGAGGGTGTATTTTATATATATATTACATATATACCACACATATGTGCAATATGTACACACATGTACTGTGTGTACATAAGGCCATAACCCAGCCTGGCTCACTAAATATCTCCATTCTGCATCAGCCCTTTACAAACTGATGACAAAATTGACCCGCCTACAAGAAAGTAAGGTGGGCTCTAGATAGAACAGCTACTTTGCATCTCTCCCACTGCAGCACTGCCAGACAGAAACCGTAATAAAGTCCAAATCCACGAATAGGTCAACACTTCTATGTGTCCCTCCTCCACCTCCACCTGTGCCCTTTCCTCCACCCCTTTCAATAATGCATTACCACCTGGGGGCCTGGCCTTTGCCAATGGGTCTGACCTGATTCCCATGCACTGGATATGTTAGGTTTCTGGAGAGAACAATTAACAAAGCTGGGAGGGAGCACAGCACATGGCTTCTCACATCTTGATTGTGCACAGCTGACATCACAGGGATTAAAAAGGCCAATTCCTTTTTTTATTTTTAAGAAGGACCAACTGATAGGACTAGCAGAGAGGGGGATCACCTTTTAAGGTCTGGGAACCACTGTGCAAAACAATGTTAAAACACTCCCATAACATAGAAGATTATTATCTGCATTACTAAATTTAGAAACTGACATACATGTAACTCCCATAACTGAACTGAACTATAAAGTTTATTAAACCTGTGCACTGACATACTGCATCACAGGGCCAATAATACCTCAAGCTAAAGACATAAAGAAAAGAAAAGAGACAATTTAATCAATCGCTTAATTCATTAACAACTTTAGGACACAGCATAATCATGACATAATGAACTCAAAATACTAATCAATGCAATAAACTAAAATACTAACCAAAGTAATAAACTCAAACCAACAATATTAACAAACTTAATAAAACTCAAAATACTAACCAAAGCAATAATGTAATAAACTAAAACACTAACCAAAGCAATAAATTCAAACTAAGAAACGTAATAAACCTCAAAACACTAACCAAATGTGAGCCCCCAGACACTAACCAACATTCTCTGAAGCTGATGTCTCTAGGAAGTCGGCACCAATGTCATGGGCCAAGTTCTCTCCCTTCTGCACACTGACAGCCCTCCTCTCCGCCAGGTCACATTTGTTCCCCACTATACACATCACTAACAGGTTAGGCAGGGAGGGAGGGGGGTGCATGGGAGGAGGTAGATGAAGGGCAAGGAAAATATTTGTGACTCTACAACAGTTCTTACCCATTGATCCTTCAGTCTGGCCTTTGAGTTCTGAAATACGTTGAATAAGCCCATTACATCCAGGACAATGTATACGTACTGATAAAACCACAGACACATCCATGAGGGGGGGGGGAGGTGTACAATGGACCCTAGTTCCAGTGTGTGTGTGTGTGTGTGCTATGTGTATGTGTGCAATGTGTGCATGTGCATATGTGGCTGTGTATGTGTGGCTCTTGGACTTAAGGAGTACCTCATACAGCACTGCATTGCTAAAAAAAATTCTCCCAACCATCACTGAGGTCCCACCCCAATCATGAATGCCCACCCCACCCATCTCCACACCCACCAGGCCCACACCACACCCACCTAGGCCCACATCACACCCACCCAGGCCCACACACCACCCACCCACCTGAAATCCATCTCTTTGCCCCCTCAAATGACTTCTCGCTGGTGATGTCATAAACTATTATGGCTGCATTGGCCCCACGGTAGTACATTGGCGCCTGAGAATCCAAAAGCAGTCCAGTAATACACCGAGGTGTCAATGATGACACATGTAGTACTCACCATTGAGTGGAATCTAGAAGAGAAATAATTTCACTTACCCAGCAGCACGATGCAAGGTGCACAAGAGATTACAGATTGTGTGCACAAGAGATTACAGAAGGTGCACAAGAGATATACAGGGTGCATAAGAGAACACAGAAAGTATACAAGACTAGGATTACATAAGGGTTTACAGGCGATGCAAATTAAATTACAAAGCATAGCGGTTTGTTTGTTTTTTTGGACGGGGGGGGGGGGGGGGGGGGGGGGGGGGGGAAGTGGTTCAAAGGAGAGTATATTGTAGTCCCCAGTCTCACCTCTCCTGGCCCGCCGTGTCCCACACTTGGAGCTTAATGTGGTAGCCATCAACAACCCTACCGAGGAAGAGGTAAAGATAAACCAATACACGACACACCACCACATAGCGAACACAAAACCTGCACGCACGCACACACACACACACACACACACACACACACACACTGCACAACACGCTGGCACGAGCAAGTAATGCGTAGTAATGTTTGTGTGTGGTGTGTACGTGCCTGTGGTGTGTACGTGCCTGCGGTGTGTACGTACGCATGCTGCGTGGGTGTGCACACAAACGTTGGGTACGTGTAGGCATAGATAGCATAGTAGACTATCTATGATGTATAGACTACATGTATAGGTGGCGATAAACAACCGCGTAAACCCCTTGCACGCCTGCAGTGCACTGTCTGGGCAGTCCTCCCTTCCTTTCTCCCTCTCTTCGCATTGCTCCTAACGCGGCCGAACTAGTACCAAGATAGCTGATAGACCCGACTTGTGTTCCGCTCACATAGAAAAGGAGAAGAAACCAGCTCCGACCGTCGGCGAGATGTCCTGGGCAAAGCTATTGCCCACGCGCCTGTAGATGAGGGAGGTCTTGCCCACACCTGCATCAACAGAGAAAGTGTCACCTCCCGCCAGTCATATCAGCAACACGTCTCTTCTACTGACAGCAACACGTTTGGCGCCCCGTGCAACCTGAGCGGCCTCCAGTCACGGGCTTCTACTTACCTTGGTTACCAAGGACCACCACCTTAGCTTCGATCGTCTTTCGGCTCATAGCAACATGTTCTCAAAAAGATATCCAACAAGTTACACCTCCCTCGCGACGCAATCACGTGATGGATTAGCAACGGTATATCGATACTGCATTGTATAGCCAACGTTGTATTTTTAATTCTTTGAATTGTACATTCTGAAGGAGACGTCTATCGTGCATTGTCTGCTTCTAAAGCCGGAACTACATGTACACGGCATTTCTATGGCTTGTAATGCTATTACCGTCACAACATTAACATCATTACAAATAATAATTATATATAATGCGTTTTTGGCAAATTTGTTTTAATAACGAAAAAAATTTACACACAGATGCGTTTAATTTACATGACTGACAGTGTGATTGCCATGTGGTTGATCACATGACCGTGCAGACTTTTGAGCTTGTGCGTTTATCCTTGTTCTGAAAACAAAACACATCATGACTTCTATTAAAGTAATTAGAAAAAGGTATACACACACATACATGTATAACATTCCACTGTACCAAACACTAGCATGGTCAAGCAATGCCCTTGAATTGGCCTGCAATGCGGCATATTAAAGCAACCATATGATGAAATCTTTTCAGCTGTGGTCTTGGTCCCAGACCCACGAATTCCCTATTTTCATAGTGTCTGTAGGTTCATTACTTGCTACTTGCCAGCCAGTAAATTATGATTAATGCAACTTAAACTGTTAACATACTTTGTTTAACTAAGTCTAATTATATGCTAAATGCAAGAACATATAATTTCTCTTTGCAGCACTTGAAAAATCCTTTCTTTTCAAAGGGAGAACACATTTTGCAATTATGGTTACCATGGAGGCGACACATGAAGGGCTTCTACACAACAGTCCATATTGTTATATGTATACCCGATCTGTTGCTCACTTTAATTATAAGTATAGGCACTGTTCCAACGACACCCAGTGTACACCTTACACTTTATGCAAAACACATACTGTACACATACTGTACACATACTATATACATACTGTACACATGCTGTACACCATGCTGTACACATGCTGTACACATACTGTACACATACTGTACACATACTGTATACATACTGTACACATACTGTACACATACTGTACACATACTGTACACATACTGTACACATACTGTACACATACTGTACACATACTGTACACATGCTGTACACATGCTGTACACATGCTGTACACATACTGTACACATACTGTACACATACTGTACACATGCTGTACACATACTGTACACATGCTGTACACATGCTGTACACATACTGTACACATACTGTACACATACTGTACACATACTGTACACATGCTGTACACATGCTGTACACATGCTGTACACATGCTGTACACATGCTGTACACATGCTGTACACATGCTGTACACATGCTGTACACATACTGTACACATACTGTACACATACTGTACACATACTGTACACATACTGTACTTACCTTGAATATGGACCGTCTCTTCTGAGGTGAGGGCTGAGGATCTGATTGGACGGCATCATTAGCTACAGCATTTCCATTCTGTTCCGGCTGTTTCTGTACAATTGTCAAAATGCAATACTAAGGTGAGTGATGTTGCACTAGAGTTGCAGAGTATGTGTGCACGTGTCATGTGTGTGCATGTGTGCACGTGTGCATGTGTGTGCATGTGTGTATGTGTGCATGTATGCGTGTGTGTGTGCATGTGTGTATGTGTGCATGTATGCATGTGTGTGTGCATGTGTGTATGTGTGCATGTATGCATGTGTATGTGTGTATGTGGAAGTGTGTATATATGTGTGCACATGTGTATGTGTATGTGGAACTGTGCATGTATATGTGTATGTGTATGTGTGCATGTATATGTGTGGAAGTGTACATGTGTGCATGTGTATGTGTGTATATGGAAGTGTGTGTGCAAGTGTACATGTGTATGTGTGCATATGTGTGCATATCTCTACTTGAAGCTCCATCTCGGACATCTTCTTCTGCAGCTGCTTAACTGCCTCATGTCCTTCCATCAACATCCGCTTTTGCTGTGAGCACCATGGCTAGCTCACACACCCCCATGACTTCCCATGGCTTACCTCCTCCACCACTGACTTCAGCCTCTCCACCTCCCCCTTCAACAGATCATCCTCCCCCTTCTCCTTAGCAAGGTCCGCAGCAGTGTTGTCCTGAGAGGGGAGGTGACATAAGAGAGGGGGGTGATATAAGGGAGGGGTGATATAAGGGAGGGAGGTGACATAAGGGAGGAGGTGACATAAGGGAGGGAGGTGATATAAGGGAGGGAGGTGATATAAGGGAGGGAGGTGATATAAGGGAGGGAGGTGATATAAGGGAGGGGGGGATATAAGGGAGGGAGGTGATATAAGGGAGGAGGTGATATAAGGGAGGGAGGTGATATAAGGGAGGGAGGTGACATAAGGGAGGGAGGTGATATAAGGGAGGGAGGTGACATAAGGGAGGGAGGTGACATAAGGGAGGGGGTGATATAAGGGAGGGGGTGATATAAGGGAGGGAGGTGATATAAGGGAGGGAGGTGATATAAGGGAGGGAGGTGATATAAGGGAGGAGGTGATATAAGGGAGGGAGGTGATATAAGGGAGGGGTGATATAAGGGAGGGAGGTGATATAAGGGAGGGGGTGACATAAGAGAGGGGGTGATATAAGGGAGGGAGGTGATATAAGGGAGGGAGGTGATATAAGGGAGGGAGGTGATATAAGGGAGGGGGTGATATAAGGGAGGGAGGTGACATAAGGGAGGGAGGTGATATAAGGGAGGGAGGTGACATAAGGGAGGGAGGTGATATAAGGGAGGGAGGTGATATAAGGGAGGAGGTGATATAAGGGAGGGAGGTGATATAAGGGAGGGAGGTGATATAAGGGAGGGGGTGATATAAGGGAGGGAGGTGATATAAGGGAGGGAGGTGATATAAGGGAGGGGGTGACATAAGGGAGGAGGTGACATAAGGGAGGGAGGTGATATAAGGGAGGGAGGTGATATAAGGGAGGGAGGTGATATAAGGGAGGAGGTGATATAAGGGAGGGGGTGATATAAGGGAGGGTGGTGACATAAGGGAGGGAGGTGACATAAGGGAGAGGTGACATAAGGGAGGGAGGTGACATAAGGGAGGGAGGTGATATAAGGGAGGGAGGTGATATAAGGGAGGGAGGTGATATAAGGGAGGGAGGTGATATAAGGGAGGGAGGTGATATAAGGGAGGGAGGTGACATAAGGGAGGAGGTGATATAAGGGAGGGAGGTGATATAAGGGAGGGAGGTGATATAAGGGAGGGAGGTGATATAAGGGAGGGAGGTGATATAAGGGAGGGAGG
>OX442417.1:15095531-15158031 GCA_949361645.1 Spongilla lacustris
GGGGTGACATAAGGGAGGGAGGTGATATAAGGAGGGAGGTGACATAAGGGAGGGAGGTGACATAAGGGAGGGAGGTGACATAAGGGAGGGGGGTGATATAAGGGAGGGAGGTGATATAAGGGAGGGAGGTGATATAAGGGGGAAGGGGGGTGATATAAGGGAGGGGTGATATAAGGAGGGGGTGATATAAGGGAGGGAGGTGATATAAGGGAGGGAGGTGATATAAGGGAGGGGGTGATATAAGGGAGGGGTGATATAAGGGAGGGGGTGATATAAGGGAGGGGTGATATAAGGGAGGGAGTGATATAAGGGAGGGAGGTGATATAAGGGAGGAGGTGATATAAGGGAGGGGGTGATATAAGGGAGGGGTGATATAAGGGAGGGAGGTGATATAAGGGAGGGGGTGATATAAGGGAGGGGGTGATATAAGAGAGGGGGGTGATATAAGGGAGGGAGGTGATATAAGGGAGGAGGTGATATAAGGGAAGGAGGTGATGTAAGGTAGGGGGGGATATTAGGGAGGGGACATCACTTATAGGTGGCGAAGTGTGGTTGTTGAGTGCCCAGGGCATAATGCATAATTGGCACCCCCCCCAGTCCAAGTATACGAATACGGTTTCCCTTCACGTTTGGCCAAATATGAATACATACATGGTGTGGGGTGGGGGGTGGGGTGCAGGGTGGGAGGGAGGGAGTGGAGGGTGGGGTGTGTGGGTGGGGTTGTGTGCAAATGTTTCTCAAGTCACTACTCAAGAGGCGCCCGTGCTTAGCAGACCTCCAGTGCCTCACCTGACTTGTTTCTTTCTCCTCGGGGAGAGGTCCATCGGGAGTATCGGCTGGTGTCTTGGGGGGTCTTGGAGGGGGGCTGTCTGGGACCTCTGGCGCTTGCTCAGGGGTAGGGGCTTCTTGGGCTGGAAGTTAGCCGCCACCTCGTATGGAGATATGGTGGTCACTTCTACTGCATGTCGGTCTTGTGGGCATTTGAGATGGGCCTGTGTGTGTGTGGGGTGTGTGTGGTGTGGGTGCATGTGTGGATGTATGTGTGTGGTATGTGTTTGTGTGTGTATGTGTGTGCGATGTGGGTGCATGTGTGGTGTGAATGTGTGACCAATGAGAAGAAATGTACAGCATGTATACATGTATATATGTTCCCCATCACCTCTGTCTGTTATGGACCCTGTGTGGATCTATGTGGACCCTGTGTGGACCCTGTATGGACCCTGTATGGACCCTGTGTGGACCCTGTGTGGACCCTGTGTGGATCTATGTGGACCCTGTATGGACCCTGTATGGACCCTGTGTGGACCCTGTGTGGATCTATGTGGACCCTGTGTGGATCTATGTGGACCCTGTGTGGACCCTGTATGGACCCTGTGTGGACCCTGTGTGGATCTATGTGGACCCTGTGTGGATCTATGTGGACCCTGTGTGGATCTATGTGGACCCTGTGTGGACCCTGTGTGGACCCTGTGTGGACCCTGTGTGGATCTATGTGGACCCTGTGTGGATCTATGTGGACCCTGTACTTACTTGAGCTTCCTGCCGTGGTCACCTGCTGCGATTCTGTTGCCCACTTGCTTCCCTGCAGTCTTGGGTGGTTTTTTGTCCTGACAGGAGTGATCTGATAGGAGGGAGGGAGGGAGGGAGGGAGGGAGGGAGGGAGGGAGGGAGGGAGGAGGGAGGGAGGGAGGAGGGAGGGAGGGAGGGAGGGAGGGAGGGAGGGAGGGAGGGAGGGAGGGAGGGGAGGGAGGGAGGGAGGAGGGAGGGAGAGGAGGGAGGGAGGGAGGGAGGGAGGGAGGGAGGAGGGAGGGAGGGAGGGAGGGAGTGAGGGAGGGAGGGAGGGAGGGAGGGAGGAGGGAGGGAGGGAGGGAGGGAGGGAGGGAGGGAGGGAGGGAGGGAGGGAGGGAGGGAGGAGGGAGGGAGGGAGGAGGGAGGGAGGGAGGGAGGGAGGGAGGGAGGGAGGGAGGGAGGGAGGGAGGGAGGGAGGGAGGGATGAGAAGGGAACCACAGTTGGATGATATGGAAATGGGAGGACAAAGAGTAGAGTCAAGTGAATTGTATATGTTATAGAGACAAGAGAAAAAGTGCATAAGTGACCATAAACTATTATGGGTGTGGTCCTGGCAAAGGGGCGGGGCCCAATTACAGTCATCTGCTACTAAGGTATGCATGGTGCAGACTTGCAAAGTCAGCTACCTGAATCCCAAAATACTGCCACCAATGTATGTGCTGCAGCAGAAAGGAACAGGTCCTAACTCGTAAATTACCTTGCATGAATACCTTGGCTTTGTCACATATTCACAAGAATATGGATAAGATAATTGCAATCATGATTATGACTACAACAAACTGCTGTCAACAACCTGTAAAAGTACTTTGTTGTAGGAGCCATCCCATCTGGCATGTGCTCTCCCCTGTAGCCCCTCCCCTATCACTTCCCTCTCCACCCCCCACCCCCCCAGCTCTAATCTCTATAACACCTACTACCATTCTTGTTGCCCCTCCTATTACAGATCCTCCACATAGCCCCTCCCGCTCTCCCATAGCCACGCCCCGCCGTATTAACGTCAGCACTTTGCAAGCTGATGAAGTTTGACCGTCAAAAACCCATATCTCCCTCCCTCATCCCCTCACCCTTCCCCTCCTCCCCCTCCCTCCCCCCACACATACCTGAGGGCAGCTCGGTCAAGCTTCCTTCGCTGTTCTGAGGGCTAGCCAGCTGCTCCCCATCGCTGCCCTCCTCCTGGGTAGGGGCCAAGGGAGACTTGACACGTTCAGCCGTCTTATCTGCTATCTGGCTCGCGCTCTGGCTCTTCTTCCCGCCGGCGGGCTTCTTGGTCCCCTTGGTCAGGTCAGACCGGCTCCTGATGTGCGAAGTGGTCAGAGGAATGGGTAAGGAAGTGGAAGGTGCCCTGGGACCACCTCCCCCTCTGGTGGACAAGGGTCTTACGCCGCTGTTGTTTGACAGCGGGGAGGAGGAGGTCTTGGGGTTGGAGGTGGTCCCAGGAGCCTCCCCCACGTCATCCTCTCCTGAGACGTTAGAATTTGTCTCCTTTTGAGGGGATATGTGTGGAGTGGGTGGGGCAGTGCGCTGGACGCCGGGAGAGCGGCCATCTTGGAGTCTGTGGTCTTGGTGGTATCCATGGCGGTGTTTGCGGTCCTTTCCTTCAGAGTGCGGTCTGCCGTGGCACCGGGCCTAGCAAGTGCGCTGGTTGGGGGAACTGGAGGCAGCGGTGTCGCGGTTGGGCGTTTGCTAGCGGTAGCTTGAGACTCCGCCCCTCGCTGTTCCTTTGAGCAGGGCTGTCCTTGTGGAGCTGCTGCAGTTGCCAGTGGAGACCTGCACTGGGTCCCTCCAGCTCAGGCTTGGGGGTAGTGGTGGTGGTGATGGTGTCAGAAGCCAAGCTGGCAATATCTTTTGACGATCCCCAGACCTTTTTTGCATGGATCGGTCCTGGTGATGTGATTCCCTTGGGAGACTGCACCTCGGGAGCTTTTGGGTGGAGCTGTAGAAGTGAAGGTTGTTTTGATGAGGCCCTGGGGCTGTGTGTCAAGGGCTTTGCGTTTAGCTGGGGAGGAGGAAGCTTTGGGTTGGGCTGGGGATGAGGAAGGTTTGGGTTTGGTGAATTTGGCAGTTGATTGATAGGCTGAGAGGTCAGAGATGCAGTCTGGGGAGGAGGGCTGAGTGGCCAGAGATGCAGTCTGGGGAGGAGGCTGAGAGGTCAGAGATGCAGTCTGGGGAGGAGGTTGAGAGTTTATGGGTGCTGGCTGAGTGATGTGTGTTTGGGGTGGCAAGTTTGACGGTTGCGCATTGTTTAGAGGATTAATGGGCTGGTCAGAGTTTCATTTGTCGCAGGAAGCTTAGCTGGCTGTTTCCCTGACAAGGCATCCTCCACCTCTTTCTTTAACCACGGTGGTATCTGCTTGCAAAGAGAAGCCAGGTTACAATATGCAGCGTGACAGAATGTAGTATAAAGTGTCACACATACTCGCATATTCTTCATATACAAGAATCCTATCATTAAAGTGTTTGTATGCAGATTCATATCATTAAAGTGTTTGTATGCAGATTCATATCATTAAAGTGTTTGTATGCAGATTCATATCATTAAAGTGTTCGTATGCAGATGTCTGCATATGAACACTTTAATGATACGCATCTGCATATTCTTCATATGCAGAGCCCTATCATTAATGTGTTCGCATGCAGGTGTCTGCATATGAACGCTTTAATGATATGTTTCTGCATATTCTTCATATGCAGAGTCTGTGTAACACTGTATACTACATTCTGTATATATTCATTAACGCAGCACCATGCAGTAACACTCTCTTCCTTACGTAGGACTCGTCAGAGCTGGACCGGCTCACTGTAGTGGAGCTGCAGGTCTTGGTGCCAACTTCAACGCTCTTTGCCTTGCCCTCGGGAGGGAGGAGAATGGCCGACACATCCTGCACCTTTGCTGCGTTGTCACTCTGAGGGGCCTCCTTCTTGGAAGGTGCGGGGAGTGGCCTGTGAGTGGGGCTGGCTACTCTGTTTTTCCTGAAAGTGAATGTATGTCAGAAACTTTTAAACAATCTATTTATTTTATTTTTCACTGCACATAAGGCATGCATGCATGCTTCCTGGGGCAAATGCAGTGTGGTTTACATTCACCCCCATCTCTACCCCTCCCTCCTTGATATGTCACAGCTATTATGATGTAATCCATCCACAGCTGTGATGCATGTTGTGGTCTGGGTACGATCTCTCTCTCTCTCTCTCTCTCTCTCTCTCTCTCTCTCTCTCTCTCTCTCTCTCTCTCTCTCTCTCTCTCTCTCTCTCTCTCTCTCTCTCTCTCTCTCTCTCTCTCTCTCTCTCTCTCTCTCTCTCTCTCTCTCTCTCTCTCTCTCTCTCTCTCTCTCTCTCTCTCCTCTCTCTCTCTCTCTCTCTCTCTCTCTCTCTCTCTCTCTCTCTCTCTTAGGAGAGAACTACAAACTGCTGCTAAGTCTTAGGATGCTAGCAATTGGATTCACCTTCAACAATTCTATTCTAGAATGAGGCACACACACACACATACACACACACACACACACACAACACATACCACCCAATCCTCCTGTTCAGCTTTGCCCCCAGTGATAGCTGTGCTGCCTGGATATTGGATCCCCTCCTGGCTCCGCCCTCTCTCTCCTGCACCTCAATCAGCACCAGCAGATTGCTGCCAAAGCACGCTATATCTTCCAGCTTCACCAGGCGCTGCCCCCTGGTGGGGGGCATGAAGAGGCTCCCCGATAGCTCCAGGAGGTCTACGGGGGCCGGCCTCATTATAACCCCATCCGTTCTCATCAAGTCTATGCTACTCCCTACAGATGGACCCCGCTTCACATTCCTTGCAGTCTGCGGGGGGCGGCTGGCCCCACCCACACCTGCCCCGCCCACTCTGGCCCTGGACACCTCCAAGGACTCGGAGAGCATCTCGCTCAGCATGGTGCTATATTTAGAAGCGTCGGAGCAGGGATACAAGGTGTGTGCTGTGTCGGCTAGAAAGAAGAGGCTTCCTTGACGTTTTATCTGGAGTTCTCCGCTCTTTGATTTGACTACACCTCCACCAACACCAGTCGATGAGGTCGCCTGGGGCACCACCCCCAAAATCTCGCTGCTCGAACCCTTCCTTTCCATGGGCGGGGGTGAAAATGTGCTTATGGCACCATTTGTCCCAACAGGAGAGGTGACAGGCTTTGGTGATGAGGGGAGGAGGAGGGGGAGGGGCTGCAGGTTCTTCTCTTCGCTTGATACTGCATGGTCTTCTGCCTCCCCTGGCTTGGTGTCCGCTGGTGGCTTAGGGGGTCCTGGGCAGAGCAGGTCTGCGAGGGGGGTCTTGATGATGGGGCGCGACCCCCAGATGTTGAACTTTAGGTCTTCTGTCAGTACGATGCATGAAAGCTCACTGCAAGTGACCATCTGCAGCGGGGAGAGTGGAGAATGTAATTATTTTGTATGGTATGTAATATTTATTAATAATGATCTTTTCAATACATATGCGATATGAAAATGCTTCTATAAAGAATATGGAATGAAATACGTACGTGTAGCGAAGCGCTATTGACCTCGTGCGCTTAGTGCTATAAACTACGTTTTGGTACATTTACATTTGCATCGAGCCAACTTACAATGGTCACAATTTTAGCATGTATACAGTTACGTGACGGATGTCACAAATTGCAAAGCAGAGTGTGGGTCAGTTTGAGGTTACAAACAAGGGGGATGGCCTATATGGCACCATGGATTATGGAGACATCCCCTGTATGTGCCCCCATCCCCAGACCTTACCACTATGTTCCCCATCACCGTAATGTGCCCCATCCCCCAGACCTTACCATTATGTGCCCTCATCCCCAGACCTTACCATTATGTGCCCTCATCCCCAGACCTTACCGTAATGTGCCCCATCCCCCAGACCTTACCATTATGTGCCCTCATCCCCAGACCTTACCATTATGTGCCCCATCCCCCAGACCTTACCATTATGTGCCCTCATCCCCAGACCTTACCATTATGTGCCCCATCCCCCATACCATATCATTGTGTGCCCTCATCCACAGACCTTACATTATGTGCCCCCATCCCCAGGCCTTAACAATATGTGCCCATTTACCCCTCCCACACTCACCCATGCCTTGGACAGCAGTGACTTCACCATCACAGGAATGTAGCTTGGCTGTGTGTTGCCCGAACACAGCTGGCCCTCAGAGTTCCTGCCAAACGTGAACACAGAACCTGTTTCCACAAGGACAGCTGAATGGGTGGGCCCAAGCGCCATGTCTGTGACCCTGTGCTTCCCTAGCTCCTTGACCGGAGTTGGCTCCAGCATCTGAAGCACCTGCAGCTGTGTCTGTGGGCATGTGTGATGTGGGCATGTGAGAGTGGGATGTGCATGTGTGAGAGTGGGATGGGCATGTGTGAGAGTGGGATGGGCATTTGTGTACAGTGTTTGGGTCATGTGTGTGTACATAACATTCTGCGTCACTTGGTATGTCCAACACAACAAGAAAAAATTAACATCAATTGTTGTTAAATACCCACGAGAAACAGCTCCTTCACCGAAATACCCAGCTAGGATTGTGATTACAACTATTTTTTTTTTCACCTTGTTAACCAGTTTCTTCATCTGCACAATGAAAGTCTCCCTCTGGTTCAGCCCGAGTTTGTTGTCTTGGTTACTGCGAGGTAACACAATGTTACATCGTTATGATGTAATTGCCACGGGATGCTACGCAGCTTACCTTCCACTGGCAAACAGCCTCCCAGTGTTGGTGAGATACATGGTGCCATCAATGCCACACCTCACTATCCTCACCAGCTCCTCCATCTTTGTGTTGGGAGTCTGCACGGCGATTTTAGTTGGCGTGCACCTGTTAGAATTGGTACGTGGGAATGAGCGGAGACCTCATGACTGCCTATGCATCACCTGACCTATGACATAATTACCACACACACTGCCATAGAGCTAAAGTTAATAGTCATGATTCCCAGTGAGGTTATGATTGAGGTGATCATCAACGAGGTTATGACTGAGGTGATCATGAATGAGGTTATGACTGAGGTGATCATCAATGAGGTTATGACTGAGGTGATCATCAATGAGGTTATGTCTGAGGTGATCATGAATGAGGTTATGACTGAGTTGATCAACAATGAGGTTATGTCTGAGGTGATCATCAATGAGTTTATCACTGCACCAGCAGAAGCTGAAGGCTAGCTCACAAACAGGAATTTTTTTCATTAAAGGTATCACTACTTACCTGTTTTCCTCAGCCCCAGTCCCAAGACGGCCGTGGCTCCCTGCCCCCCAAGCATACACATGGCCGTCAGAGGTCACCACGGCAACGTGCGACTCTCCGCACGAGACTTCTGCGATATCATCGCTGAGCAATGCCTCGAGGAGGCGTGGCTTGAGACAGTCTTTAAAGTCCCCGTGGCCCACGGCCCCCACATCTCCACGGCCCACAGACATGATGAGTCCGTTGTCGCTCAGGAAGATGCTGAATTCTCCACCGCATTCACACCTTTGGTATTAGGAGCAGGGTGCCATCATTATAAACGTGCAACTGTAGCATTATGGTAGTGATACATTACGGTAGTGATACATCACCATAACATTACACTAGTGATTTATCACAATTACATTACGGTAGCAATGCATCATTACAACATTATATTACGGTAGTGATGCATCATTATAACATTACGGTAGCGATGTATCACCATAACATTACACTAGTGATTTATCACAATTACATTACGGTAGCGATACATAATGTTTGTGGTGTCGGCATAATAATTAAAGCAAAGGATGGAAGGAGGTGGAGGAGGGAGGGAGTGGGAGTGGCCAATGCAAAGGGGATGATACAAATGGGTGGGTGCGTGTTCCACAAAATGAAGCACTTACCACCTAACAACCAAGATATTATTCTATGGCACCCACCCCCCACCCACACACACACATACACTTTAGTTAGTCACCTTGTTATGGACTTTCCCCTCAGAGCCTCCACCAGCTGGGGCTCGGACCTGGAGATGGTGTCCCCGTGACCTAGCTGGCCATGCCCTCCTTCCCCCCAGCTGTAGGCCATGCCCTCCTGGGTCACCACGACAACATGAGCGAATCCAATGGACACATGTGCTGCCCTCGACCTGATGGGCAGCTCTATCTTATTGAAGAGGAGCGTCTGGCCATCCAGGTACAGAAGCAGGGACCTGCGTTGGAAGGGGGCGGGGCATATTAACATGGGATGCATTTATGTGGTGAGGGAGTGATAGGGCGTGGGGGGAGGTAAAGGGTGGATGTGTGTGGGGGGTAATGTGTGGTGCAATGTGGGGGAGGTTGCTTGCTGACGTGGTTTTGGTATTCTTCTGGTCCCCATCCTCATCTCCCTCCTCTCCCTCCGCGATGTCCTGCTGTGTGCTGGTGTGGTACCTCGCCATCAATGGGGGAAGCTTCACAGAACATATCTCGTTGGCACTGGGCCTCTTCTCAGGGTCCTTCTGAAGGAGGTCTTGGATCTGGGGGTAGGGGGAGAGGGGGGGGGGGGGCAAGTGAGAGATGACAATCAGAAGAATTAATTAACCACTAATTGACTCAGGAGCAACTTACCAACTTCTTAAACTCTTCGCTGTAGTCTCCTTTCACGGGAGGAATCGATGCCTGCGGACAAAAGTCATGTTATGTCAGGGAGGTGGGGCCAAGAGGAGAGGCACATGATGTAAGGTGATTAATGGGAGGTGGAGCCAAGAGGTGGGGCTTACCTGAACAATCTTGTGCACCAATGCAGGCAGATTGGTGCTGTCGAATGTCTTCTGCAGACAAGTCATCTCGTACAAGATACACCCAAGGGACCAGATATCACTCTTCGCATTGTACTTCTTTCCCTCACACTAAAAAAATTTTTTTTGATTAAATGCCATAAGCAAAAAAATACCACCATTATGCAATGCCACCATCCCCCATCCCTCCCTCTTCCACACCCCTCCCTCTTCCACACCCTCCCTTTTCCACACTCCTCCCTCTTCCCCACCCCTTCCCCCTGCCCCCACCTTCAAAAACCAAATCAAGTGAGGGAGCAATAGCATATCAACACAAATTGCTTACAATCTCAGGTGATATGTAGTACGGTGTTCCCAGTACGGTGTTGGCCTCCTGCTTTGTATCTGAAAGGATCTTCGATATACCGAAGTCTCCCACCTTCACGCTTCTGTCTTTTGTCAGGAACACGTTCGCTGTTTTCAGATCTCTGTATAGGTATGCATTGATTAAAGATGAGGGGGAGGAGGAGGAAGGATAATTGCAAGGGCTGGGTACTTGATATGGAGGAGGGGCAACGTACCTGTGCAAGATGTGGTGGTCGTGGAGGTACTGTATGGCCTCAATCATCTGCGAGAACAGGTTAAGGATCTCCTCCTCCCCAAGTGGCTTCATCTGCTGCTTTAAGAACTGTGCCAGGGTGCTAGGGGGATATATTTAGCATCACTGTACCAAAAGGGTTAAATATAGCAGCACAGTACTAAAGGGGTTAAATTTACTACCAGAGCACTAAAAGGGTTAAAGTGTTAAAGTGGCTGCATCAGAATGCTACAGAGGTTAAAGTTGGCTCTAACCTCCATGTGCACTACCCATATAAACTCTACCCTCCATTAGCTTACCCTCCGTGGCCACACCCTCTGTAGCCACACCCTCCATTAGCTTACCCTCCGTGGCCACACCCTCTGTAGCCACACCCTCCATTAGCCTACCCTCAATGGCCACACCCACCATGGCCACACCCTCCATTAGCCTACCCTCAATGGCCACACCCACCGTGGCCACACCCTCCATTAGCATACCCTCCATCAGCATATTCCATCTCAATCATGAGGACACCTTCCTCCTCAAAGTTGTCATAGTAACTGATGATGTGCGGGTGGTCCAGAACCTTCAACACCTGCACTTCATTCAGTGCACTGGATCGCTCTTCCTTGGTGAGGTTAAGAAGGTTTATCTCCTTCAAGATTACCTGGGAGTCGTCATCCTTCTTACGGTACAGCACGGCAGCTCCATATGCACCTGCGAGAGGGTGATGAGGGAGGTGTGGGTGCAGGTGTGGGTGATGAAGGGGTGTGGGTGATGAGGGATCATGTGGATGAAGAGGGAGGGGAGGTGTGGGTGATGAGGGAGGGAGGTATGGGTGATGAGGGAGGGGAGGTATGGGTGATGAGGGAGGGAGGTATGGGTGATGAGGGAGGTGTGGGTGATGAGGGAGGGAGGTATGGGTGATGAGAGAGGTGTGGGTGATGAGGAAGGGGAGGTTGGGTAATGTGGGAGGGGAGGTATGGGTGATGAGGGAGGTGTGGGTGATGAGGGAGGTGTGGTGACGAGGGATCATGTGGGTGATGGTGAGGTGCAATACGGGTGCAAGTGATGTGTGTCATAAATGTATTGTGTTGCATGTGTGATGAGTGTGTATAGTGTGTGTGCATGTGTGTGGTGATATGTGGTGTGTGTTAGTGAACGACTATGGCCACGCATCACACATCACACACCACACATGCCCACCCAGGCAATCCTTAATAACTTGATGCAATAATTCACCTTTGCCCACCACTTTGATCTTCTCATAATTGGCCATAGTGGCCTGCGACTGTGCATTCCAGTCCTTCAGCTTCTCCACATCAAAATACAGGGCTCCAATACGCACCGGACTAGAAGAAGCAAGGGCAGCGAGATTATGAAAGTTCTAACTGAAAAAAAAGGTTGTGTCATGCCATAGTATAGGTGACCTGATCATGTTGCTGCCAAATATGTAGCAGGGTCCTCAGACCTATTGGCCCTAGCAGGGTCCCCAGACTCGTTGGCCCTAGCAGGGTCCCCAGACTCGTTGGCCCTAGCAGGGTCCCCAGACTCGTTGGCCCTAGCAGGGTCCCCAGACTCGTTGGCCCTAGCAGGGTCCCCAGACTCGTTGGCCTGACATGCAGCTTAATACCACTAGACAACAGTTTTAAAATGTATACATATTCATTTAAAAGTCGTAGCATCTTCACGATGCAGCTGCAGCTAGCTTTCTGTTCCCGCTGCTGTTTGCCCCGCCTTCTTACCTCGCCCCCTGTTCCCCTGCTTCTGGCTCTCCCATGATGTCACTTGAGGCGTACACTCTGACCTTCATTAACGCCCTGATCTGCTCCAGCAGGGCGCCTCCCTCGGCGTTTTGCGCCACGGTCGAGGCGAGGATGTCCACCCGCGCGAAGTGGCTCTCGGGATTAAGAAACTTTGTCGCCACGTTCGTGAAAAAATCCTTCAGTTCAACATCCTCCCGCAAGGCGGCGTTACTTACGACCTGTTAGGAATGGAGGGAAACGATAGCTGACGACACCAGATGGTGCAATACTGTCACCTAAAGCTATAAGTGCCAACAAACGAAGGGAGATAGAAAAAAAAACAAAACAAAAAAAAAAACGAAGCGTTGTAACGATATCACTTTACCTTCTGGGTACATAGTTTCAGGGATCCTGGTTGGCCGTGGGCGATGAAGGCAATGCACAAGGCCTTCCTCCCCTTCAGCGTCGCTTCCATCATCTGGAAGAGCCTCTGCAGCGAGGTAGACTCGTACGCGTACTTGACTACCTCGACGCCCGGGTTGACGTAGCTGGCCAACAGCGTGTGAGACTTTATCCTGGACGATATGACGGCCAGCGGGGGGCAGGAGTTTTCTAAGCCCGCCGCTGAGAAGTCATCTGCCTCTTCTTGCTTACTGGTCTCCGCCTTCCCTTCGTCCATGGCACAAAAAGTGGGCGGAGTTGCTTTTGCAAAATAATTTAATTGTTTTTAAAAAATGGTAGTCTGGGGACCAGAGTAACTTCATGCCGGCGAACAGATTTTCAGCCTTCCTTCAGGTCCATCCTATGTCGGTTTAGTCGCCACGTGCTGCCATGCAATTTCTAAGTTCCCTACCAGCTGCTGCTCTTTGATGAATCTTTGTTCAGTGATTAAAATTCCATTTGGGAACCAGGCGTTGTGAAACATTACAAGGAATCGAAAGTCGTGACATATGGTATTGAGAAAGCATTTATACATGCACTGGGCTGAAAACTCAACGGCGGTTTTTATGGCAGCATCGCCATGGGAGGGACATAATCTCGTTCCCAGCCTGACGTGCATTTGCCTAGCGATGATGCAATTCACCCGCTGTTGCGTATATGGGTCTGGGGACGAGACTGGGCTGGACAGACTCTTCAGCTGCCTCTTTGCACGCACACAACTCAAAGATTGGTGCCATCATAATGTGTTCACGCAGTCCCTGCTACATGTATGTCTCATGGTGGAGCGCTAGGTTTGCAGCTTATTGTCCGTCTCAGATAATAAGACAGTTAGGAAAAGCTATATAATTACTGCAGAAGGCACCAAAACGGATGCACATTGAAAACTTAGTATTGTGGTTTGTGATGTAGTCCACTCATATATTATTGAAACTGAAACGAAAAGACGATATGAGTGTAAACGTGGATTCCAATTCAGTTTTGCCGGAAGCTTTAGAGATAAAAGAATCAGGAGTTAGATGTGCTTATAGGTATTGTAAATATCGTAAAAATCTGATATCTGTCAGAGAGAAAATTATATCTAACATAACCAAAAAGTGCTATATTTAGCCTGTGACAAATGACAAGGTTATATGTCTTAAAATTGGCATGAGATATTTCATACCACTGACAAGATACAAAGCTCCGAATTAGCAGCATAAAATTCTCCTATTACTTGAGACAGACAATAGTAGGCAATTGGCTGCTTTGGGTAATTTTAAAACTGTGCATACTTGCATGATCAAAGTATGTACGATTACGTCACCAACAGTTGTCTCGTTCCCAGACTCACGTAAGCTTACGTGTGAGTCCCAGTTCTTTCTGGAACATTCGACTTTCACGCTAAAACGCATTTATGCGGCGCACAACGAAAAGATCAACCTGCGCGAAGTGCTTTTCTCTCCACACCCACATCGATCATTATGTAATCGTGTATTTGGCTAAAATTAGAATGCATTATTTATTGTGCAAATTTTGTTCCCAGCCAAAAATAGCACGACGTGAGATCAATCTCACAGAACATTTGCAATTGCATAGCGCTACGTTTATTATAAGTCTTACTGACGTTGCACGAAAATGGCAATGAATTCAATTCTATACTTTGTATTATTTCTCACTTTGATCTTACCGCTTAACAAGGTCAAAGTTCAGCATACCTAGCCTAGTCGAGCAACCTCCAAATTCAAAGGTGGTTGGTCTCCATGAACATGAAACAAAACAACAAAGCAATACACGAGACACGGGCAACACAAAAAAAATATGGCGAGATTACATTCAACTTGACACAGTGGGAGAATCCTCTGGTATGGCAGACAGCTTTCTTCCTTGCCTTCCCAAATGTATCTTTCTGGGCTCTGAGAACAGCGGCTGTGTGTGCACAACTTTGCTCATCTGGGCAATGCAGTCCTTCACACTGGCTGACAGAACAGCTTCCTGAGGGTGGCGATGGTGACGGGAGGAATTGATGGTGTCCACGCGCTTTGCAGGGGGTGGAGCTACAACCAGCGGTGACACCAGGTCATCGTCAGAATTGCTGGACCACGCCTCTTCATCGCCTCTGTTGGAAGTGTCATCACCATCTATGTCTGATTGAACATCCCTAGCATGGAACGGAGTTACTGGAGTAGGTGAAGAGATTACTGGAGTGGGTGAAGAGATTACTGGACTGGGTGAAGAGATTACTGGAGTGGGTGAAGAAATTACTGGGGTGGTTCTATCATAAGCTTCATCCAGTGATGCTTCATTGCTAAGATACCCAGCGGACATAGCTGTGCCAATGGAATGGCTACCCTGAGGCATGTTTGTGTGCACCGCTTCACATCGCCTGCTGGGGGGCGGCGTGTGGCCCGGTGAACCATGGCCCCCAGGGGACCCAGCCGACATGCTCACAAGAAGATTGCTAGCTGGCCGGTGGTGATGCTGAAGTGGTGATCTAGAACCAGGGGTCCCGAAAACCGGAGAGGTTACGTGCGGACGTTGAGGCAATACATTGACCCCTATAATATGGCCCCCCCTGGGGGGTTCTTTACGACCTTCATTGTGATCTGACGCCTCACCTACAGGACTGCCCGTCGCTATGGGAAGCTGTGGTGGGCGTGCCTTGTCCGCTTCCTGCTGGCCTGCAGCATGCTTTGCATCACTACCGGCTGAGCCATCATCTCCTGGCATGTGCGGGGGACCTGCATGCTGAACTAATTTTACTTCACTCGAATGTTGTTCACCCTTGCTCGATATCTCAGAAGGGACTTTTTCTGGTGTAGCTGAGGACACCTCTGGTGAAGATGCTGTAACCTGTGGTGTGCTATCCTCCTGGCTAGCCTGCTCTTGCCCCAACACATGCCGCGCCCTCTGGGTAATGAGTTTGGACCTCTGCAGTCTTTGAGAGGTGACCGTTGTGAGATAAGGTGGACTCTCGCCTGAACCAGACAGGAACTTCTGACGCAACTCCGACACCTTGGGCTGTGGTTGCTCATATTGTGCAATCTGTGGGCTACTAGGAAGGGACTCTTCACGAGGGCTTGCTTCATGGTCTTTGGCAGAGAAGACAGTGTTAATGGCAGGAGGTCCAATGACAGCTGTAGAGGGTTCAATGACAGTTGTAGGGGGTCCAATGACAGCTGTAGGGGGTTCAATGACAGCTGTAGGAGGTCCAATGACAGCTGTAGGAGGTCCAATGACAGCTGTAGGAGGTCCAATGACAGCTGTAGGAGGTCCAATGACAGCTGTAGGAGGTCCAATGACAGCTGTAGAGGGTCCAATGACAGCTGTAGGGGGTTCAATGACAGCTGTAGGGGGTTCAATGACAGCTGTAGGGGGTTCAATGACAGCTGTAGGAGGTCCAATGACAGCTGTAGGAGGTCCAATGACAGATGTAGAGGGTCCAATGACAGCTGTAGGGGGTTCAATGACAGCTGTAGGGGGTTCAATGACAGCTGTAGGGGGTTCAATGACAGCTGTAGGAGGTCCAATGACAACTGTAGGAGGTTTAGTTTGTTCTTCAATGGTTTTGTGTGCATCATCCATGCCACATGGCATTTGGACCTCATTTTGTACCAGTACAGGTATGGACATGGGAGCAGATACCCCCGCCATGTCTTCACTTAGAGTCTGCATCACATCTGAGGGAGACAGCATACCATCACTGTTTGCATCTGAGGCACTTGCGGCAGTCGGGATGCTAATCAGACTGTGGAAAACTCTCTTCATAGCATCCTTGGAGCTGGAAGTTAGAAATATCATGTTACCATCACTAGTCCTGGGTGATCTTAGGTGAGAAAGGTTCACAACCCGAGGTGACCTCTGTAGTGCCGGAGGAAGCTCGTTCAACGTAATAATGTCTTCTGCTGAAAATGTTTTCAGTGGGGGAGGCTGCTCAAACATGGCTACATCCAATTGCAGGTCATCTGGATATGTGTCCTTTGACCCCTCACATCCATCACTACCAGCACCTCTGACACCTTTAGCACCACCATCAGTACCTTCAGCACCATCACCAGTACATTTAGCACCAACACCAACACCCTTAGCACCCTCATTAGCATCTTCACCTCTACCTGGAGTGTCAACACCATCACTACCACCAGTAACGACCTGAGCTTCTGTAATGTTCTGAACACTCATAGTGTTGCTTTGAGCCAATAAGCTGAGGGGAATAAGGGTGAGGTATAAGGCAAGGTGTAAAGTGAGGTGTAAGGTAAGGTGTAAAGTGAGGTGTAAGGCAAGGTGTAAAGTCAGGTGTAAGGCAAGGTGTAAAGTCAGGTGTAAGGCAAGGTGTAGTGTGAGGTGTAAGGCAAGGTGTAAGGCTAGTAAGGCAAGGTGTAAGGCAAGGTATAAGGCAAGGTGTAAAGTGAGGTGTAAAGTGAGGTGTAAGGTGAGGTGTAAGGTGAGGTGTAAGGTAAGGTGTAGAGGTGTAATGCACAACTG
This sequence comes from Spongilla lacustris, assembly GCA_949361645.1. NCBI lineage: Eukaryota > Metazoa > Porifera > Demospongiae > Spongillida > Spongillidae > Spongilla > Spongilla lacustris. The sequence continues at coordinate 15,112,042 of OX442417.1, forward strand.
GTTAAGAGCAAACAAATCAACAAAAATTCTCCAACTCAAATTCTATTCTTATTACTGTAATTTGATATTTTGGTAAAACCACAACAACTCTTTGGACACAGTTGAAATTGGAACACGGCAAGTTTGATGGACGTTATTTACATTATCAACAAGCCAATGATTCCATTTTTACTTACGCGTTTTTGTTTAAAAAAACATACAACACTAAAATAGAAAATCAAATCAATACCATCTCCATCTCACTAAGTATAGATGTAGCCCCAAAATATAATACAACTAATTGTACTAACTATAGCCACTCCCCCCCCCCCCCCCCCCCCCCCCCCCATCAAGTATGGCAGAAAGCTCACAAAGTTATATAAATGTCCAGCGTGAACAAAACAAGAGCACTTTCAAGTATAAGGCTGGCTTAGGCTGGTGGAAGCTTAGAGATGGGAGACAAGTTCAGAACACAGTTGTGAATGAATATTCCATCCAACAGTATAAGTGAATATGTTTAAGCGGCGGAGTCTTTGATGTTGTGTGCGATACGTAGCTGGGTTTCGACGACACTTGCCAACCAGGCAGCATTACGTCATCAAATGTGCTTTGGTACACGGTGGTGGTCTTGCACTGCTAACTTATATGTACGTGTTGTACCCACCTCGTTACGGCAGTGGTCTGACCCTCCAATAGCCTCTGACTGTCGTTGGGCAGTCCGCCGCTCGATCGCTTGCGTCTTCTAGAGCAAACAATGGCCAGGCTACAAGGCGCGAACAGCACATTCCGCGTTCATATTATTTAATGGTTTGGTTTATTAACAAAATCTTACCAAATAATTATTATCGTTAGTAGGAGAAGTCCCAGTAGGGACAGCGGTACGGCAACTGCTATTGCTGTCACACTTCCAACTGACGTTCCGTTTCTGGCTGCGATTTTAACACACACATTAACAAACAGAGTTCGTCTGTACGCCCACCCCCCACCCCCCCCACCCCCATCCGGTCTCCAACCCCACCTACGGTCCAGACGGCAAAACTACTCACCTTCACCTGCTGTGGTCGATCTCGCGGTCACTGTCACCAGAGCGGGCTCTGATCGTATCGCCCGCCTGCCTTGGATCGCTATGCAGACGTACCACCCGGCGTTATCCAACGAGGCTGACGCTATATCGATCCTTTTAAAAAGAAAAAGAATAAGTAATATGCGTGGATTATTAATTACACTCAATTAAACGTCGTATGCATGGACGCACGCACGGGATACGTGTATGGACACGCTGTGAATAACTCACAATGAATAACGCAAATCCTATAGTTACCGACCACCCATCCCGGGCCTATCCCACAACACTTACCACTGCGTCGCTGCGTAAGGCGATCCATCTTTCTCCCACACGTACCGAACCGTACCGTGAGCCCCGGCTGTTGAAGCAGCGCATCTGGCGGTGCATGAGGACGTTGTTATGCAACTTTTAATAGCACGTCAGTTCGTACATGTAGTCGCGGGAACCATGCACGGTGCATTACCTCAGGACAAACGGTGCCGTGTCCGCAACCGTGAGATGTGACGGGACCTGAGCGAACCGCATCGTCTGCGCTGCACAGCAAAAAAATTGGGCGGGCATATGAGCTCAAATGAACAAGCAGGACGGGGGGGGGGGGGGGGGGGGGGGGTGTGGGGAGGGAGCCGCGGTTTGCAAACTGAACACCACCTCCCCCCTTGCATATGCACACTCACCATTGACTAGCTGCACGAAGAAGACGACCACGACCACGGAGCAAAATACTCGCGGCAATTCAGCCATTAAGGGGCTCCGCCCCGTATTCTGCATCATGAATCGCCACCCAGCCGCTCCAAGTCGTGACTGAATTCATTTTAAAAGCGTGCATGGTGCAGGTGTGCGTGCGTTTAGTATATATAGTGCGCTGTAAACGAGTTAGGCAACAAACTGTTCGCTAGCTAGCGGGGTGCTTACGTTAATTATAAAAAGTACTAGTACCTCACTTTCCAAAGTCGCCTCTACTTCCAAAACGATAAAAGTTCTGCATTATTATAATTATATTTAATAGCCACGTGCCTAGCTGATCATATCATCACGGGTTAAGACCTTTAATTTACACTGCACCTATAGACCGCCGACTTGCGAACATTATCATTGGCTCAGGTGGTGACGTTTTGTTCATGTACAGTTTGTATTGTAAAAAAATTAAAGATTCGGTCAGCATATTTTATAGGTATAGGCTAATAGGTTGAAATAAATAATTATGAATGAGAAGTAACTGGTACCATTTTTGTACAGTCAACGGAAGTGTTCAGTCGCTGCAACATCATTCAGTATAGTGCCGGCTCCACTAGTTTGTCCAAGACGTCGACCTGCTCGTACGACAGCAAATGATGCCATTCCTCTTCTCAATCACCCTGTTTTCACCGTGGGGTTTCCCCCATTTGTTGGCACATAGATGTGCTTCCCAACAACTTCCGATTCAACAGCCGGAACTTGAAGCACAATGAGATAATGGAGTAAAAGTGACTAGTTTTCTTCTTTTCAACCTCAGCAGAGGACAGGATGGCAACCATGCAGCTCTATAGTACATGCATGTGGCTAATGCATTAATGATAGATCGAACAAACGCCTACATGACTGTAGCCGTGTAGGCGTTTAGAGTCCTCGCATTCAATGGCATTTAGAACTTTGAACTCGAATAATGTAACACTTAAGCATAGGCTAGCTAGATACCTTTCGAGCTCATTCAACCATCGCAAGTCTACATGTAAGTTTCTATGAACGCGCCTACGCGTAGGCGACGATCGGCTATCATTAAATCTGTGTCAATAGAAATATTTTTGTCTGTGCGTCGGACATGCACCTATAGACCAGCGATCATATACTGCAGGTCCTCTGACACCATCCTTATACGTACATACTAAAGAAGCTGATCACTATAAGAATATAACTGGCCTCATGTACACGTATCGTTTATTGTTATTTTATAATTCGAGTCATCTTCTTATAAATACACAATACAATTATACTATATAAATACAATATTTCAGCTCTATGGTATCCTATATAGCTAGATAGGACAGCTGTAGCATTTTATTGTTATTAATTTTATTAACATTTACACTATATAGTACATGTGTACATGTACATATATACACATGTACGTGTACTGCAAACTTAAACAACTGACAAAATTAAGGAAACAAAAAAGAACAAAAAACCTTTTCAGCCCTCGCCCACTGTATGCTGGAACTAGCACAGGATAGCAAGGCTCTGGCATTGCAGCAAACTAAGGTGGGGTTCAGTCTCTGGTAGATGTTTGTAATGGCCTTTGACTTGCTGCACTGCAACTGCTAAGCCAGACGGGCAGCCAGCCGAGAAATGGAACCCTGAGCTTCTACACCTCAACAACCATAGGTCTCTACTACCAAGGGTATGCAGATCCAACCCAACTCTGCATGTGCACTTGGGATCATTGGCATTGTGCTTGCGCCCTTTCCAGCTGCTGACCCACTTCTGGCTCCCACTTCATTCAATGTAGTGGAGTTAAGCAGAGTGGTCACTCTTAAGTCAAAAGCAGCTGGCTTCCCAATCATCCAGTTGGGCACTAGGATGTCTGCCGGCCTACAGAACTGTCAGCCCCATACCCATGACCTACCTCAAGCTGACCACCCAGTGTAGCCCTATGACAAAACTGGGCAAAAACTTCCTTAAGCTGTTGTGGCGCAAAAACCACATCACCACCCCCTTTGCACGTCACAGCATGATGCCCAAGAGAATCCAGCTGGTGGTCAGGGCAGTAAGGACAACATAGCTGTGATGATGCGTCCATCCCAAGCCACCATTTTAAAAGCAACCTGAAACTCGTCTAAGATTAATACTCCTTGATGGAATTACGGCTAGCCACAAGGAAGCATGACACGATGTGACTGATAGTAGACGAGCACGGTTGGCCGGGGTGGAGATGCGGCACAGCTGGGCAAATTGATGGTCAGCAATTCTGGATGATAAGTCTTTCTGACTTAGACAAGACTCCAGAAGAGATACTTCAGAGATGGAAAAATAATAGTAATTAATAACTACCGTGGTATCATTGTATAATATCAATAGGTAAAATAAAAATAACAATATAGGACATACAGAATTAAATGTTCTCCGAGAAACCTCCAGCAGCCGGCATCAGTGATCTCAACATTTTGGCTCTGGCTTTAGACTGGACGAGGATGATACAGAGTTTGCCATATAAGTTGGACAGGATCATTGTCTTTGCATGGTCTATATAATCTCGTGTATAATTATTATAGCTACATGCAACTCATTTGATGCAATGAGCAAACAGGATACAAGCCTCATGGACAAATCACAGGAGGGCTGCTAACAGAGTTATCAAGCTTTGATTAACATGTACACACTTAACAAAAAAAATTATTTTGTGCATAGTGAGCATTTTCCTGTTTAGCATGTGGTATGTTATGCAGAGTGATAGAAATATTTATTTTAAAAACAAAAATGACGCCTGTCATCAAAACCCAAGCCACTCTGGAACCCCTCAGGCATCGGATAATGGCAAATGAATCTTACCAAATAATCTATGGATATATAAAGTTTGCGCCCAATTGTCTCGTCCCCACTGTAACAGCGCGTTTAATTTCGAGTCTTGTTCCCAGACCAAAATATATGTACAGCCATGTACATGTACATTTGGGTTCAGGTATGAGATGAGCAATTCGAACAGTCAACAGAAAAATATTTTCGTTCAGCATATTTCTATATAATTATAATTATAATAATATATATACATACATGTACATATATAATACAAGGAAGACAATAAACACATTATATGTGAAAGTTAGGTCTATGGCGGAGGAGCTATCCTAGAAAGGACAGCTGTGGCATTGGCACAGACCAGGTTGAGATTCAGCCGACCATAGATCTCGTTGAGTATGATGGATTTTGGCCGGCATGTGGAGGTGGCAAGTCTGGAGGCTACTGAGGCGATGATGGTAGTGGCTTCCTTTCCCCAAGCCCCATAGGTTTCCACTACCATAGGGACACAAACCCACCCTAGTTCTGAACATTTAGGGTCATTTGCTTTGTGCTTTCTAGCCTCGGTGGCCTGGGCAGCAGCTGTGGCATATAGTAAAACTTTACATACAGAATTAAATGTTCTCCACTTTTTTTTTTGGATCTCTTAAAAATAAATGACATAATGACAAGCAACAAAAAAAAAAAAAAAAAAACTTCACACACACACATTCACAACTTGGTACGCACAGTTGATACATCCAGCAAGTGGGGGTCTATCCTGGAGGACTGGAGTAACTGCAGCACCTTGGAAACAACATCTCGCACCTAAAACCAAACATAGGGGTGTGTGTCTGCTAGTGCTCATCGAGTTGCCTGCAAGCTTACAGCGAGGTCATCTTGTTGCTGCACAAACACACCGTCATGAGACTGCACTGTGCCATCTTTCAAGATGTGTAAGAAATCAAACACACTAGAGGGAATAGGAAAATGTCACCTCTAGATAGGAGGGCACAAATGTCCCCCACACACACACACACAAACACACACACACACACACACACACACACACACACACACACACACACACACACACACACACACACACATACACACAATACCAGCTAGCATTGATTTAAATAAGAACTCAATGTGACCAAATCTAATGAGGTTGTTATCATCACTTAGTGATTTGTTCAATGAAGTGCTAACACTCCACTTCAGATAAGGCATGGGCAGTATTTGGTGTTGATGAGACAAGCCAAGGCAAGCCTGAGCAAGCCTATGCCTCCCCCTACTACTAGGGGTCCCCACACCACCTTGTTTCGTACACCACCACTGCCTTCAAATAATACATAGCCAACATTCTCAAGAGAATGTTCTTATTTAAAAAGGGGTCCCCCCCCCACAAACATACACACACAGTAGCCACACCCCCACACAGGCACACCTGAAGTGCTTAGGGACCAGGGCCCACATCTCCTCCAGATAATCCCTCAGGACACCAGCCTGGTAGGAGAGAGGTGTGTTAGGGAACCTCCAAGAGACGTTACAAGCACACACCTCACTCAAGGAAGTCAACACCAGGTGGAAGGCTGCTTGATGGATATCAGAGCTCCTCTAGAGATAGGGGAAGGGGAGGGGAGGGGAGCGGAGGGGAGGGGAGGGGAGGGGAGGGGAGGGGAGGGGAGGGGAGGGGAGGGGAGGGGAGGGGAGGGGAGGGGAGGGGAGGGGAGGGGAGGGGAGGGGAGGGGAGGGGAGGGGAGGGGAGGGGAGGGGAGGGGGGAATAAGGAGAGAAGAGGAGAGGGAGAGGGGAGGGGCCAGGTAATACAGTGTTCTTGTATACACATAGTGCTTGGTAATACACTGGTCCCCAGACCCTAAGCATGGGGGCATTGGGACTGGCAGGCATGGGTTTGTGGGTGGTGTGGGCATGAGGTTGGGAGATTGGAATGGCATGTGGACAGAGCACAAGGCATACAGCAAGGAGCAAAGGCAATTTTTTTTAGTGTTTCAGCACTCACAGTGCCATCAGTTTTCTTCTTCAGCTCTGTGACTAGCAAGATAGCATCAGCCCACATCGTCCGACTGACCAACAGGTTAGTGACCACCATCTCCGCATTAGAGCACTGGCTGAAGAGAATTAGGACACACCTGTCTTTTACAATACAGAGGAGTATACAACTCTTTTTAATGCCCAATTACGGCCCTAAGCTACTTAATGCCACAGAATGTCTGTTGTTATGAGAAGGTTCAAATGACCCACTAGTGGGATAAAGATGGCTCTACCTAATTCCTCCTTCCAGGAGGAAACTTGTTTTTAACAGAGCATCTCAGTAACTTCAGACCCAACAGGACAATCATTGCGGGCGCATTGTCAAAACCAAAAATAAAATAAAATAATGATAATAATAATGATAAGTGATTAATAAGACTCTGAGACTGTTGGAGCGGACCTGATTGTATTGCAGCTAAGAGGTGCATGTGGGCATCCAAAGTGACACATGAAATAGCAGTGAGCGATCAGGTTGTACAGACACATCCATGTGATGACAGGCCCATCAATGCTAGTGGTGATGGCCAAATGGACGCACATATAGCAAGCCCTAACACTTTCAGCGGACAAGCACACAAAATCTTGGGACTGAAATTATTGGGGACGCTCTGTAAAATGATGTACATGTAGATTTGAATGTTTGTCTCTGTAATTCAATGGTTTCATTTTCATTTTGTACCTTGGTGAAATGTATTCCCAATGTGGTATGGTTGACAGCATCAACAAATCAAAATTGTACAGGAAATACCAAGGTTGGGAAGATAACTTTTCCTGTGCTCACCTCCTCCCTCCCTCCCTACCTTTCCCACCTGCCCCCCTCCTCCCCCCCCCCCCCCCCAGTACCTCAGAAGGAGCAGTTGACAGTATTCCTTGACAGCATCAGGATGGCACACAGAGACAGCACTGCGATCAGAGACCAGTGGAGCTACTGCCTCCACAGCCCTCTGACATAACACTGCCTGCAGACAAGGAAAGGATAGCAACATATGCTCTGGTACACTGCACGGATGTCTTCACCTCCACCCCCTCCCCAGAGTACCTTCCTCTCACTCACTCTACTTTCCCATTCTCTCCACATGGTGTGTTCCCTTTCCACCACCTCTCACATCCCCTCCCTCCCTCCCTCCCTTACTCTCCCTCCCTCCCTACCTCCCGCACTCTCTCCCTCCCTCCCTCCCTCTCTCCCTCCCTCCCTCACCACAGTATGTTCCTTCGTATAGCTGCCTTCACTCTTAGCATGAGATAGCTTGGCAAATTCTACAAATTGCACCTAACGGCATCCAATAACCATGGTAACATAACAGAAGTAGTGACATAAGGGTTAACACAGCCTCAGGCTACAGGTGGCAGCCATCTTACCAGCTCCAGTGGTTCTAGCTGGTACAGAAGTCTGCATGTAACCTCAAACAGTGGGACCATTACTGGCGATCCCTAAGGTGTATGTGTGAGGGTGTGTGTGGGTGTATATGTGAGGGTGTGGGTGTATGTGGGAGGGTGTGGGTGTATGTGGGAGGGTGTGGGTGTATGTGGGAGGGTGTGGGTGTATGTGGGAGGGTGTGGGTGTATGCGGGAGGGTGTGGGTGTATGTGGGAGGGTGTGGGTATACGTGGGAGGGTGTGGGTGTATGTGGGAGTGTGTGGATGTAAGTGGGAGGGTGTGGGTGTATGTGGGAGGGTGTGGGTGTATGTGAGAGGGTGTGGGTGTATGTGGGAGGGTGTGGGTGTATGTGGGAGGGTGTGGGTGTAGGTGGGAGGGTGTGGGTGTATGTAGGAAGGTGTGGGTGTATGTGGGAGGGTGTGGGTGTATGTGGGAGGGTGCGGTAGGCACACATATATAGACATGTGGCTAACTAACACGTTGGGCTTCGTGCCGAATCATCTCATTGGTGAACACCCTTCTCCAGTTGACATTAACAGCAGAGCTCCATCTTCCAGCCTTCAGCTCCTCTACAGCTAAAGACCAGCAACATGCCTTGGCTTGAGCCCCAAACAACCATGCCCCACCCCCAAATGGTGCCCACCCCAAAATTGCATGGATCACAACCCCAACAATCACACCCCTCCGACCCCACCACCACCACCCATGCTGTCTGTACCTTGTCTGAAGCTGGGGGCCTCCAGGAAGCCTCTTATTCCAGCGAGGACCTCCTCTGGACATCGCTGCACGAGAGAGTGAAGCTCCAGAGGTGTGGACCCTGGAAACAAGCAACAGACCCTTCACCTTGGTCCCCAGACCCTTCATCTTGGTCCCCAGACCCTTCATCTTGGTCCCCAGACCCTTCATCTTGGTCCCCAGACCCTTCATCTTGGTCCCCAGACCCTTCATCTTGGTCCCCAGAGCTAAACATATAGGTTGCTACATCCATGTACACGTATGTAACTAATGGGCACATACTTCCACTGCAGTGTTCTGCTGTGACTACAGAGTACCTTCACTATAACCACGCCCTCCTCCTCCTCCCCATACCTTCATCATCACCGACGATGACCGTGGTGTATGCCTGCGTCAGAATGTTTATCACGTGCTGCCTTGTCGTTGAGGCCGGCTGCTGGGTCTGGGGAAGAGGGGCTGTGGGCATGCTTACCTAAATGATGTAACTTCTAACTTACTGATGTCAAGCTACTGTCCAAAATGGAGTCATACTTGTTACACAACTCAACAAATTCCATCAGCATTTGAACTGAGAGAGAAACAAGAGATTAGCAGGAGTGAACAGTCCCCTCCTCCTCCCCCTCCTCCTCCCCTCCCTTGTACCTGTGTCTGCATTAAGCTGTGTGTTCAGAAGCCAGTCTTGGCCACTTTTGTAGCTGTCTAAGAAATTACTTACTTGTGCTTTTAACTGAGTTCTGTAAATTGGAAACTGACCACACACACACACACACACACATACACACACACATACACACACACACACACACATACACACACACACACATACACACACACAAATACACACATATACACACAAATACACACATACACACAAACACACACACACACACACACATGTACACACACACACACACAAATACACACATATACACACAAATACACACATACACACACACACACACACACACACACACACACACACACACACACGCACAGTGACATACATTACAATAGGTGACATAACAGTACCTTAACTAGCAGGGCTACTGACAGGGATGGGTTCTGCAAACATACTTTGGGTAGTGCGTCAACCAGCTGAGGAGTAAGAAGGAAAGCGAGGAAGAGAAGATGGTTAAGGTTGTGGGGCGGCCATTACCAGGGGCATGCAATACAGCATGACGTACCGGCTGGGGTAGATATGGTAAGACCTGCTCATCTGGAAGTGTACCCTCATCAATGCCCTGTGGTGGCACAACAAGTGAAGGTACTACATCCTGATAACCCCTCCCCCTTCCCTCCCATGTATGTTAAACCACTACATATAACTTTTAATAAGCACAGAGAATGGGTGTGCTCATTCAATAATAATGCTAAGTCAAATGTAACTTTGCATATGACCCTTCTGCCCCTCCCCCCAAATGACCACACCCACCCTGTAAGATGTGTACCTTAGTCATAGCATAGATGGCATCCAGACAGTATCTAGTGGCCTGAAGGTCTAGTCCCCAGGCCTGGCAGAGCCAGTAACTGTTGTCCAGGTATTTGCCATTGGCAGCCTGGGAAAGATCGATGGTGGGTGGGGGAGGGGCAGGGTGGGGGTGGGGGAGGGGCAGGGTGGGGGTGGGGGAGGGGGAGGTGATCAGAGGAGGAGGAGGAGGAGGAGGAGGAGGAGGAGGAGGAGGAGGAGGAGGAGGAGGAGGAGGAGGAGGAGGAGGAGGAGGAGGAGGAGGAGGAGGAGGAGGAGGAGGAGGAGGAGGAGGAGGAGGAGGAGGAGGAGGAGGAGGAGGAGGAGGAGGAGGAGGAGGAGGAGGAGGAGGAGGAGGAGGAGGAGGAGGAGGAGGAGGAGGAGGAAGAGGAGGAGGAGGTGATCAGAGGAGGAGGAGGTGATGGTCAGTGTGATGGGTGGGGTAGAGGTGGAGAAGGTAGATAGGCACCCACAGTTGAGGAGCTGAAGACCATGGAAATATGTACAACAAACCTCTTCCATATCCATGGTAACAGGTACACACCCCTCAATCATGCATTGGGCATGCATGGGCATTTGCTTGCTCTGTGGAGTGGAGAGGTATGGGAGGGGTGGGGAGAGGGGTGGGGAGAGGGATGGGGAGAGGGGTGGTATTACAGTAAAACAAAAATGCACAAACTACACACAGTTTTCTTCACCACACACATGCATTAGGCCCGTAACTTATGTAATTAATATGACCACCAAACTGACAATATGAAACTTTAACTTTACTGCATTTTAATATACATAAATGTGTACACATAATGAAAACATGATACATACCACCTAATGTAGTGCAAGGGGCAGGCATGCTGTTGTGCAAAGCATAAACCTATAATAACATAGATACACACATGCACACACACACACACACACACACACACACACACACACACACACACACACACACACACACACACACACACACACACACACACACACACACACACACACACACACACACACACATCACCTTAAGGACCCAGATGTCTTGCTCAGTGATGAACCCAGACAGCTGCAGTGGTGAGTGAGAGAACCAGGGAATGGCCCCCACACCTTCGTGATCATCACACTGCCACACCAGCTCCCCAGAGAGGCTATCATACACCCTGAGGTGGCCCAACGTATGGCACCAGCCACAAGCACACACCCCCCCCCCCACATACACACCTCACTATCCCCCTGTAGAAGACACACCAGTAGGTGTACAGGTAGCTCAGCTTCACTCCACTGTTGGGATGGGGCTGCAGGGACTGGAACCATGCAGGGATGTCTGCCAGTCCGGGCAGAACACTCTGCACAACCTCCCCTCCTGCAGGGAAAATTAGCTTACTTTAGCTGTGGATGCAATGTAGCAAATTTGACAACACACCACCATAAGAGAAACAGGTCAACTGCCCAGCACTGTCCAGTGCTATGAGCTGATTGGAGGCAGGATTTGATGACAAAGCAACCAGAGATGGTTTCCCTGGCAACTGCAATCAGATAACAAGATGTCAAAGATGACTGCTACACACTACAGAAGCACTTACAAGGCTGCTGCACAGACCAGAGAAGTGAAGACATATGGTCTTGAAGTCAGTACAGGGGCAGGCCTGAGGGTCAGGCACAGCTGCATGCCAAACATAACCCTTCAGAAAAAGGAGGGAAGAGGAGGTTCCAAGAGGAAGTTCATGTTTCCAACAGTACTAACTCTCTTGGGAGCATATACAAATTATGTACTGCTCCTTTGTGCTATCATGGACCCCCCTCCCTCCCCCTCATCATGATTTAAGTAATGCATACAAGTGCTGTCACATTGTTGACATCCTCCTCCCCCTCCCCCTATCCAGCATGATGCAATACATGTATACAGATGACACTTTACCTGAACATGATGTAGCCCCGCCCACCAGAACAGGAGCAGGCCAGCAGGGTAAGGAGTGTCTTCTTGGGGCGTGAAGCAGGTCCAGTCGGCCATAGCATGGATGGCCAGAGGTGGGCAACCATTGAGGATGACTTCAGGGGTGCCCAGGCTCAAATTACTGTCATCAACTGTGGTCAATGTTATTGTGGTGTCATTTCCAGCCCCACCCCCAAATCTGAATTATACTTATTGCACTGCAAGCACACAGACACACACACACACACAGACACACACACACAGACACACACACAGACACACACACACAGACACACACACAGACACACACACACACAGACACACACACACACACACACACACACACACAACACACACACACACACACACACACACACACACACACACACACACACACACACACACAACTGAACAGCTAGACCTACCTTTATCTAGCTTTCGAATTGTCACCCGACACAACAATCCGTTTTTCTCCTCCAACTGTTCACAGAACACAAAAGTGCTAGTCTTGGCGCAGAATGCAACACTACACACAGCACAGGTGGACAGCCGTTGCTCAATGCCTGAGGAGAGATCGGTTTTAAAATTACCAGCTTGGGAATTACAAAAGAAGTCGGAACCTAAACATCTCCACTGCAGTGTCGTCGTGTCAAATCGATACGCTGTGAGCTCTCCACTTCGCTGAACCTTCAGAGCAAAGGGAGGCGAAAAATATGACCAGTATTGTACACCATAGCCACGGGACAACTTACTACAGCGATTCGCAAGGCTCCTTCGGTGTTCAGTTCGAGCACTTCCAGAACGCCACAACGAGTGTGAGGGAGTGCAGAGGACTGTGGAGCCTGCTCCCTCGCCCCTACCACTGCGCGGGGAACGCAGTCGAATACGTGGAGACATCCGTCTGCAGAAAGAGTTAAAATACATCATGCCCATGAAAGTACGGGTCGATTTTCACATCAAATAATAGTCCTACCTTTATCGCTGGAAGGTGTAAACAGGAAGATATGACCTGCTATGACGAACACGCTCTTCACAGAGGTCGCTCCAGACGCCTGACGGAACACGTCCTTCAAAGCCTACTCAGGTATACGATAGATCTACTGCTAGTGCGCGACCTCCGAAGTGCAAATAAACCAATTCACCTTTAAGTTCCTAAGATGAGGCCAGTAGTCCCACAATCTTTGAAGTTCGAACAGTGTGTTCATCTTTAATTATTTCTAGATGACGCACGCCAACAAAGTAAAAAGCAATGAATTTTTGCAGCTGACGTACCCGCTACTGCCCGCCGGAATTTTATTGCCACATCTCCTGTAATTTTAAGCGCGCGGGAATGGCCGTCTACGTGCCCATGGCTACTCAGAGGATGCATGTACTGGAACAATATCAAGGTTAGATGCGAATACATTTAAACTTAATAAAAATATGTTTCCCATTTTGGCACAGAAGCGGTGCAATGGTATGTGGTGCGTAAATAAAGTGCGCATTTCTTAAAACACATTCTTTGCGTTTTGAGGATGAAAGCGGCGGCTACTGAATGCCAAAAGACTGAAAATATAGACCTCCTTGGGATACTCACAGGCTGTGAAAACTGCTTCCAGTGCGTGCAAAGGCTAATGGCCGTAGAGGCGGATCCCATCAGAATTGTAAACTTGATATTTCTTTGAAATTAAATAATCAATTCCTTTCCACTTTTTAAGAGTGGGCTCGAACAGCTGGCGTCTGTACTGTTCCACCACAAGCTTATCATTACAGCAAAGAAGCAACAATTAGAATCCCCAGCTTCAATGAGCACGCCTGTTGTTACCACAGGTGAATTGTATATTGCAGCATATATGCAGGGTTACATTCATGGAACATTTCTGATCATTATTTTCAATAGCATATTTGAAAATAGGCGCCCCTTCTGCTGGTGTGGAAGATGACCAAACCTTGAGGTACAGTGTGGATAGGACCCCTCCTGGTGCTAACATGCTTCTCCTTAAAGGCGTCGCAGAGCTATTGAGGCCACCATCTTGGAAAGCAAGGGAATGAGCTTCAAGGAAGTGGCAGGACTCACCCATGCCAAGGAGGCACTCAAGGAAGCCATAGTGCTCCCTGTCCGCTACCCCCACTTGTTTGGGGGAGCCAGGCAGCCGTGGAAAAGAATCCTTCTGTATGGGCCCCCTGGCACTGGTAGGTACATATCTCTAATGGCCCCCTGGCACTGGTAGGTGCATATCTCTAATGGCCTCCTGGCACTGGTAGGTACATATCTCTAATGGCCCCCTGGCACTGGTTAGTACATATCTCTGCTGAGCTGGCACTGGTAGGTACATATCTCTAATGGCCCACTGGCACTGGTAGGTGCATATCTCTAATGGCCCCCCTGGCACTGGTAGGTGCATATTTCTAATGGCCCCCCTGGCACTGGTAGGTGCATATCTCTAATGGCCCCCCTGGCACTGGTAGGTGCATATCTCTAATGGCCTCCTGGCACTGGTAGGTACATATCTCTAATGGCCCCCTGGCACTGGTAGGTACATATCTCTAGTGGCCCCCTGAGCTGGCACTGGTAGGTACATATCTCTAATGGCCCACTGGCACTGGTAGGTGCATATCTCTAATGGCCCCCCTGGCACTGGTAGGTGCATATCTATAATGGCCCCCCTGGCACTGGTAGGTGCATATCTCTAATGGCCTCCTGGCACTGGTAGCTACATATCTCTAATGGCCCCCTGGCACTGGTAGGTACATATCTCTAGTGGCCCCCTGAGCTGGCACTGGTAGGTACATATCTCTAATGGCCCACTGGCACTGGTAGGTGCATATCTCTAATGGCCCCCCTGGCACTGGTAGGTGCATATCTCTAATGGCCTCCTGGCACTGGTAGGTACATTTCTCTAATGGCCCCCTGGCACTGGTAGGTACATATCTCTAGTGGCCCCCTGAGCTGGCACTGGTAGGTACATATCTCTAATGGCCCACTGGCACTGGTAGGTGCATATCTCTAATGGCCCCCCTGGCACTGGTAGGTGCATATCTCTAATGGCCTCCTGGCACTGGTAGGTACATATCTCTAATGTCCCCCTGGCACTGGTAGGTACATATCTCTAATGGCCCCCTGGCACTGGTAAGTACGTATCTCTAATGGCCCCCTGGCACTGGTAGATACATATCTCTAATGGCCCCCTGCAGGCACTGGTAGATACATAATTCTAATGGCCCCCTGGCACTGGTAGTTACATATCTCTAATGGCCCCCCTGGCACTGGTAGGGACATATCTCTAATGGCCTCCTCATGTACATATCTTCAGTGCAGACTTTTTATATCAGCTCTATGATTGGAACGTACTTAATTATACTTACCTGATTTTTTGCATCTTTCTAGGACATGCTGAAATATGTTTGTTTTTTTAGAGCTAATTGGAATTCTTTTAAAAAATGTTTTGAAACATATTTAGAGGATACTGCAAACTGTCAGAAAACTAAAATGTAAATTTAGATTAATTCATGCCAAACTTGTGAGCCGACACTCACCCCCTACACACCTTGGTCTCTTTGCCCCTCCACCTCCTCTTTCTCTATCTGTACCTCCACTATAACATCTCTTTTTTTCTCTTCTTCCATCTTCCCTCCCTCTTTCCCTCTCCTTCCTTTCCTCCCCCTCTCTCTCTCAGGCAAGACCAGACTAGCTCAAGGTATTAGTAATGGTAACATTGCTGCATGTACATGTAAGTGTGGAATTGTTGTCAACAGCGGTTAGTGGAGAGATAGATTCGACATTCTATTCCGTGTCAAGTGCAGATCTCATTTCCAGTTGGGTTGGAGAGAGTGAGAAGTGAGCAGCTGTTCTCCCATTCTCATGGCAGTTCTAACACACCACCATTTACAGATTAATTCGGGACTTATTCCAAAATGCCCGGCAGAAGGCGGGAAGATCAGTATGCCAAGTGTTTTTTAACTAAAGCAGATTTCCATCACCACCACCTGATCTAGGTCATCTTCATAGACAAAATAGACAGTATCTGTCGCCACAGATGTTCCAAGGAAGAGGAACATACCAGAAGGATTAAAACAGAACTGCTGCGTCTGGTACATAGGCCCTCTCATGCCCCTCCTCCTCCTTCTCCTGCTCCTATTTCCTAGCCCTTTTGTTCCCATCAGATGGAAGGGGTGGACCATACTGCAGACACACAGGAACTCTTTCTGCTGTGTGCAAACAACTGCCCTTGGGACCTGGACACTGCATTTTTGAGGCAATTTTAGCGAAGGATCTATGTAGCTTTGCCCGACAGGTAAATATGTCACTGGACCAGAAGTGGTCATTTTGTACTACATGATGGTAAGGATAGGGCAAGATTTCATGGAGGAATGTATGTTGTTATATACTTCGGTTCGACCAAAACTTCCCATTTTCATTTGGGGGGCCCAAGGACATATATGTGTAGTAGTGTGATGGCCTCCAGTCCATTCCTCATGGCTCACCCACATTTAAATTCCTCCGCAGTGATGCCCGTAAACAGATACTGCATCTCCACACTGAGCAGGCTGGAGTGGCCGTCAGTAGGGAAGAGGTGGATGGGTTGGTCCAGCACACAGAGGGTTACTCGGGCAGTGACATGTCAAACTGCATTACTGATGCCCTCTTGGAGCCAGTGAGAGAGCTGGAACATGCCACATGTTGGAGGCCCGTTGGAAGGGATCAGTACTGTCCCTGTGACAGCACTCACCCCAAGGCTCTGTGTCAGATTCTGGCTGATATCCCTCCACAACAGGTAAGGTTCTGTGTACTGGAAAGTATTATATTCTATTTTTCTTTTACTCACATGTCTAGGTGTGCCTTCGTGAAGCAAGCATGAAGGATTTCTTGAAGCATTAGAGCGAAATTCTCGTACCATTGCACAGCAAGATTTGGACAAATACATTGAATTCACACAGAAATACGGACATGCTGGTTAAGTGTTCTACAGTTTAGCAAGTCCCAGAAATCAAAACACTCTACCAACACCAATATCTCACTAGAATTTAATACATAGTAGACAAGGCAATTTAATGGTATTGTTTAGAATGTTTTTGACAGCAGATAGTTGAATAGTGATAGTGGCAGTGACCACAGTTGGACCTTTCAATAATGAATCATTATTTGCTTCCTTCTAGGAAAATCAAAAGCATATCAGCCACAAGTCACACAATAAGCATACACAAACACCCACACATGCACACTACACATATCACCAGCAGCCTTCATTCTCTTTATTCATCAGTTTTCCCATCCTCTACTAAGGCTGTGGTATTTCTGTTCATCATTAATATCACTCCGCCTTACCCCATGCTTTCCCAGCTCAACTTCTTCACATGTACATGTAGCTGCTTGACTTCTCATTGCCCCAATATCAGGTCAGGGTCCTCCCACCTTGAATCATGTGAGCTTCAAATGGCATTGCAGTGGGGCGTGGTTGTGACTTAGCCAAGGGACCCACTGTACCACAAACAAAAGTAAGATTGTATGAAACAATAAACTAAGAGACTTTACTGCCACGTCATGCTGAAAGTGAGTTGCATGTGACTTTGGTCACAATTTCATTTTTGTAATAATGACATCTTGATCAAGGACAGGAGATAAGGCAGACCTGCTGCATTTGATTACCTCGCCATTTCTTCCAGATATGTACTACTTCATCTAAGTACATTTCTGGAAGGAGCGTGTGCTTGGATGGTCACTAGCAAAGCCTAACTCAAAATATGAGTGTACAACACTATATGTTATGTGCTTGGGTGCGTGGCTGTTACCACATGTTACTTTGGAGGTACATGTAAAGTACTTAGAACAATTCAAGCAGTACAACAAAGCAAAGGAAGTGTTAAATTCTCAGCAAGTACTAAAAATACTTAAAGATGTAATGTCTACACACTCAACATGGCATGTATGTTAATCTTCACACAGTGGTTCCCTAAGACCATAGTTGACTGTCACAGTGGTGGTGCTGACAGTATTGGTGATGGGGTCATCCAGCTCTATAGGAACCATCAATTCGTATTTCCTTTCAAATAATCCATTTATCTTCTCTCTGGCTCTGTCATACATCTTCCAAGCCTTGAGGATGACCACAATGAGATGGTACAAGACAGTCACCATCAACACCACTACATAGAGACCCACCAAAACACCAACAGATACTACAGTCATCTGTGCTTGGTCTGAACTCTGGTCTAGAATGTAAGACATTGACAGAGCTAGTGCAATATAGTTGATGAGGTAAAATAGGTCAAGACAGTTGTACAGTTGATTACAGAGGATGGTATATCTAGTGCATCTATCTGTCTGTTGATGCGATTGTCCAAATGGCTTTATTCCTGCTTGTATTATGGTGAACAAGATCACCACAGTAGCCTGGATGGACAGAAGCAGAGATGGCTTGTCAGAACTATACACTGGATTTAAACTGTACATCACAACTAGAAGCCAAAGCCTTGCCCCCAGCCACCATCGCCACTCCCCTTTTAGGGGGCATAGTGGGCATCATTCATTGGTTTCATCTGATTGGCCTTCCTGTGGAGATAGTTGAACAGTCTGTTGTGTTCACTGTATCGTTCAATGATTGGAATGAAAGTGAGGGCAAAGGTGTAGGGGAGGAGGAACAGGGTACACGTCACTATGGCAACCACAGATAAAACTGTATGCTTCCCATGAAGGTATTCCACATTTCCATCATAGAACCACACATACATGTCACCAGTGGGAAGGTGGACTGTGGAGTATGTGAAAACTTCAATGACAGTCCTCAAGAGTTTGGAATATGACAAGTAGATGAGAGTAGATAGGACACCAACTGCTCTTTCTCCTATGATGATGGGAAATCTATACCAACAGGAACTAGTGGAGAAGGTTGGAGATCTTTGAAGACAGTAGTGGCAGAGCACAATGACTGTCATGGTGAGGATAAGGAGGTAGGCTGGGAACACAAACTGAAGGCCAGCCTTGTCAGCATCATCCATACCATCATAGAAACACAGAGGGAGCCCAAGATCAAGGTTCACAAAGGACACAATCACCTTCATAGGGTTTAAAATGGATTGGCTGAAGAATATTGAAGTATTCCCGTAGGAAAAAATCGGCGTCGCAACGCGCCATAATGCGTTGTGACGCGCTTAAGACGTTGACGCTTAAACGCGGTTGCGAATGAGGTGCGATACACACAGCGCGATTAATCGCGCTTACTTGCGATACAACGCGGTATTATGGCCGAATTTTACGCGTTTGGCGCTCAAACGCGCTAAATCGCGGCATTTGCCCAGCGCGGGTAATGACGATATATGATGATTATTAATCGCACCGCGTTGGTCTATAAAGTGCATGACGTAATGCGAACCAGGTATTTATACACTTACATATAAAATTTGTTGCGTAACATAAATCTCATTCATCATTTCAAAGGCACTACAAACAACAACAAAAGAGTCTGCAGCTGTGGAACTATTGGATTTCAAGGCCGCTGTACTGTTCCTGCACTTGCTATTCGTATTGAATTTTCTTCCACCTTTCCTCCTCAGCAGCATTATAGCTTCAGGGTATTTGTAAATGAGGTGCACTATAAAAATAAGTTTCAGTTCGTCATACAAATTCAATTCATCATTTTCTGTGTAGCTTACTTCAGATTCCTCTGATGCATACAGGATTCATTTAGCGTATTTCGGTCTTCCATTGAGCACTATGAGCAGAGCAGTAAGGATTGCTGGTGTATCAGACAATGACTCACCATAGGAAATTCTTTTCAGGGGAGTTGTACTGTTGCTTTTCAATAGCCAGTATATGCACATCATAACACACCTGCATGCTGATTACCAGCCCTATAGCAGCATGCCATTGTGGTGTGAGCTCACCCCTCCAGAGCTCAGCTAGCTGGTCGTTGTTGATAACTTGTACTTGTTTTCGATATCTCCTACGCAATCAAAAGCCAGATACATAATCAGCTCTTACGTACCTCTCTGTCACTCTGCTTAGCCTCGTTCAGCCTTGATTGTTTTTTTTTTTTTCCCAGCTTTTGATGTGACTGCTTCCTTTTCTTTGTTGTAATCTAAATAGAGAATATTTACACAACCTTAAGCTCTTCCTCATCCGACCGATTGGGCAGAATGGGCAATGGCTGAGGTGGTTCTGCTGTGTATAATGAGATAATGTTTCGAATATCGTCACGCGCTATACTGTACCGTTTATGTTCCTTCTGGTTTCTCTGATATTCTCTCGCCTCTTCTGTGTTTCATCCTCTTCGCCGCCGGAGTCATAATCTCTTCCATATAGCGCTAGCAGCGATCGATGATTGCTTTCATCTCGTCGAGCGATCCTGATCATCACAACATACAAACACATATGTTTCTCACAAACCTATGTATACGATGTCTTCATATATACCTCTTTATCATTAGTCCATCTTACGGTGCATGGCTGCTGCTTTTTCCTGTCCTTAAAGTCATGGAGTACTAAGCTAGTTTAATGGCGGATATATGCAAATTGCAGCTGGAGCTGTAAATGAAAAATGCAGCTGTCAAAGTTGCATCACCTGCGCATGCGTGCGGTATACATGTATATGTTTGTAGTACTGGAAAATTCGAATTCTAGTGTTGCCAAAACGAAGCGAAGAGTATCTGTACGATACGGATGTAGCGATTCTAGCAAGCTCAATATGCCTCTAGAACACTTATTTACAAGGCAATGCATGTACTGCTAATTTCGATTGAATGTTCAATAGATTTTCAGAGACCAAAATAATGTTAGTAGCTAGGCGTTTGGCTTTTCTATAAAGAGAAACCAACCACGTACGTCTACTTTTATCTTTTATTCAAGCTAAATAAACTGTACCATAGAATGCATAGAAGGAAACATTGTTTCCTATACATGTATATCATTCTTTTGGCTGTGAATTAAGACTTACTAGCTAAGGCAAAAATTGCATACAGTTTAATGGATGCAGTGTTTGTATACAATAAAGGAGAACTAGGTAGAACATGCATGTATGTGCCGGATTACCTAGAATTGTTATCTTGGAGCTGAAAGCATGCTAATTGAAATTGCCGCACTGAAATCCATGCAGCTATTTTCACCAGATTGCTATTTGTATTCTTGTTAGCAGAAGTGCAGCACCTGTGTAAGTAATAGGTGCAAAATGTACAGGCTTCTGAGTTCTCTTTCGACTGATGAGCTTCATAAGCATATTGCCACAGCAAACTGCAAGTTGATTGTAATAAAGAAATGTCAGCTGTCACACTATACACACCATGCAGAGCTATTGTGCGATGTATATCATCACTGGTAGGTACATATCTCTAATGGCCACCTGGTACTCATATCTCTAATGGCCCCCTGGCACTGGTAGGTACATATCTCTAAATGCCCCATGGCACTGGTAAGTACATATCTCTAATGGCCCCCTGGCACTGGTAGCTACATACATGTATCTCTAATGGCCCCCTGGCACTGGTAGGTACATATCTCTAAATGCCCCATGGCACTGGTAAGTACATATCTCTAATGGCCCCCTGGCACTGGTAGCTACATACATGTATCTCTAATGGCCCCCTGGCACTGGTAGGTACATATCTCTAATGCAGTAAATATGTGTACTTTTTATATCAGCTCTATGATTGCAACATTACCTGATTAGAGCTCTGCATGAGCTTATACTTGTTTTTGCATCATTCTAGGACAAGCTGAAACTAGTTGAGTAATTTCATTTTAATTATATTCATTTTTGTATCGGAGGGGGGTGCCTTAGTCCCCTGAGGCCCCCCCCCCCCCCCCCCCCCCCCCAAATACGCCACTGAAAATAACACCATCACACTATATACAAAAATGGATTAATAAACTGTGTGCAGTTTAAGAAGCTTTCGTTTCTAGTTGACGGACTTCACTTTTCTTCTTAAAATCGATCACTGCGTACACTGTTGACTGAGCAGAGGGATGTTCCACTAGTGCATACACTGCTGGCTGAGCAGAGGGATGTTCTAGTGTTGTCTTGTCCCTTTTCTTCAACCTCCAACCCACATACATGAGCATTACTGCTCCCAGAAAGAGGATGACAAGTAAGACAGGGATTGTCACTCCAATGGCGACAGAAAGTTGAGTAGATGCAGAGTAGTTGTTGCAAGTACCTAAAGCAAACATACCATGATAGTTTTGTTTGTGTATGCATGCTGTTTCAATCATATGTCAATCTCTTTGCTCATAAAATCACTAATTGTTTTGGGCCATACTCATTGGTAAAGGACAAGATGTGAACATTGTTCTCCTACCTGATGTAGGTGGATTCATGACACCTGATGTAGGCATAGGTGTAGTCATGACACCTGATTGAGGTGTAGGTGTAGTCATATGCATGACACCTGATATGGATGTAGTCATGGTACCTAGTGTGGTCATGAAGCTGAAGAATACCTTCACCCCTCCATTCACTGAACCATTGTTCTGTGGGGAGTTATTATTGCTAGCTGCTGCCTTGCAGTAGTATGTCTGACCATTGGTGAGGCCATTAAGGTCAAGAGTCACCACTGTGGCTGTGGTAGTGGAGACATTGCACACACTCAAGTCAGGATGAACAGAGGGATCAGTACTGCAGCACACCAAACAGTAGAAGGACTGGTTGTTGAGGAAGGAGCAGGCAATTGTTGAAGTGGAGTGATTGTAGTTCAGAAGAGAGACATTTTGAAATACAGAATTATTGGGTTCTGTGAAATAAAATATTGACAGCTTGAGTCAAACCTGAGTATGTCTAAATATCACCCGCCTAAGAAGTATTGAATAGAGCTAGGGCACATACATTGGGCTGCTAGGAAGGCTGTCAATAATAATCCATTCCATTACCTTGACTCACAACCTAACCTTATCACAATAAGTTTGTGGTACATGCATAAATGTTTTAGTTCAGCTGGAGCTATAGTTGTTTACGACGGTATAGTTGACATAGGCGCCTCTTAATGAGGCTGTGGGTAGATTGCAGAACAGCGCTAATAAAACTAGTTGATGGTTATTAACTAGGCCGCTATAAAAATCGACAGCTTTTCCTTGCAGTCCACTAGTGAATGTGTCCTTTATTATATATACTTGCGAAGGTGTCGGTTATGTGTCTCAACTAACGAGCGGTGACTATATATTTGTTTTAGGCCATACTGAAGTAACCAAGTTACTATACGTTGCCGCTTGCATTAATGAGTACTTTATTTACTCACTGATCAAAGTGTTGTTGCTCTGAACACCAGATGTCCCATCTCCATTTATGGATGTCACCAATGTGGTGTAATTGGAGGCCAAACCTGGGATTGGTTGGATGTAATAACATTTCGACAGTTGAGGAGTACAAGTTGTGATATTTAGGCCAATTGAAGTACCATCTCCAAGAACTGTCACCAGATATGAGGTCACATTATTGCTCTAATGAAAGAGCATTTTATTTAATGACTAAATCAATAGCAAAACAGGTTGGGGCCATTACCGGAGTCCATGAGATATCAAGATATTGGAGAGTGTTGTTGGTGTTGAAGACAGCCACAGTATTAACATTTAGTGAAGGGACTGTCACTGTGGGGAGATAAGTCGCTTGTATACAAATACAGTAACGAAATGTTTCTCACCCTGTATGTACAACTCGAAGAACTCCAATGCCAAGTTTTCGTCGGACAGGGATTGATCCATGCATATCCGAACCTCCAGGTCCTGCGAGAATGGAGTGGAGAAGTTCTTGCAAAACCACGGGAGGTTCGTCTGATTGCAGCACGTGACCTCATTTCCTCCGCACTGCTGCCCGTCCCAAAGAACGTCACAGTTGTAAGGGGTCATTTGTAGCGCAGGGTTGCCTGACTCGCAGTAGTAATCAGACCCTACAAAGGAAGGCGGGGCTCTTCCCCCTGCACACGGACAACTACTAGCAGAGGTAGATTCTTGCAAACCGGCGGCGTACGTGAACACGTGATGTCTGTTACCAGGAGGTCCGTAGGTGATGCTAAGTCCATCGACGTAGTCAGTTTCGATATCGTTTGGATTCGCATCAAAAGTATAGAAGCCATCCGGCGATCCCACTTGATATCCCCGGAACCTTCCGCATACGGTCTGGTAGCTGGCTCCCGAAGTGGTTATGTTCAGCGAGTCGCAGTAAGTATGTGCGTCGCTCCTCTTCCCGCACGATGATCTAGGTGATGAAATCTTTAGCCACGACGGAGGACATTGTTGTGATGGATCGGTCATGTCCAGAGAGGCGACCATCATCCACTCCTTTCCCGGTGTGTAAGGGAGAAATGAACTGGCCACTACCATATTCAGTAGACAGAAGGTAAAGTGTAGTATTCCAAATGTGAATGTATTCATCTCGTTCAACTGTGATTATTCCGTCAGAAGCTGTTTATAAAATAAGGCACTGTGCCTGACCGCGCATGCGCAACTGAGATTAGTCACGTCATTAGTCTTCCTGGGTGTTTAATACTACAACTGTCTTTAATACCTCCAATATCTTGAGATGGTGCTTTGTAAAATCACTAATTTTAATTCACTTGTCCTGATGGATCAGTAAGCTGTTCATTGAAAGTGAGATAATAAAAAGAGTATTAGTGACATTAACTCACTCATTTGGGGTTAAACCCCACTTCTCGGCTAACATGAATAATTAAAAATCATATTTGATAAGTGATTAGCGATCTGAATAGCTGATCAAGCAGTGCAGATGCTATTTAGGGAAGTTGATCTTCCAACTACTACAGGTCTAAATAAGAGCTCGTTTTCTGGAAGCGATTTTGGAATGAAAGTAGCCGGGTTGATGTGAAATTTCGACTTATTGGAGGCGTCGTATATCCATATGCAGTAAGATAAAGTCTATATTTGTCGATTAAATTTGGCTAGATTTAATTTACAACCTCAATTGTAACTAGTCAGGCAAAAAGGTCATTTTTATTATTTCAGAAGATAAAACTCATTTACATCTGAGGAAGATTGACAGGTCTAACGATGATGTCTGTGCACCATGTAGAGCTCAACGTACTTAAGGGCTGGCACCGTTCATTTATCGTTAATTACGCGGCGCGCGCATGACGTCATCAAGGTATAGCAGTTTAACCACCATGCACCAGCGGATATTGAATGACGAGTAAATAGCTATCGTGTGACAACTTTTGAACAGAAGGAGTTTTGAATGGAGCTGTTTTCAAAATCGGCCTCAACAGAGGATACGCTACACGGTAATGCCAACCGATCGTTTGCAGGATATAGAAAAGGCAACTAGTGCTTGGATGTACGTAACAGACGCCGTGGTTGATATGGACGCTGTCAAGCGGAATGACGAAAACTGTTGTTGCTTCTTTACAGAGTAAGTACCTGGGAGTTGAACTAAGGGTTAGGCAGTCTTATTGTGTACGCGGATTATGCAGAAGAGTGTTTTTTGCGGCACTGCCATTGTATTATACGATTCAAAATGGATAATTCGTTTTAGAGCCACCTAAGGAAGTGGCACAACTGTACATTGGGTCCCTATGCCCATTGTCAGCGAGGTTTATCCAGTGGAGAGGTAAGGCTGTTGTAGTTTTATGATAAAGTGAGTACTTTGGAGTTAGAATAAGTGTTAGAGAATTATTTTATCCTCGTGGATTGTGCAGAAGTGTGGTTTTTAAAGATGCTGTCTGTCTTGTGTGTACATAGTGTGTGTGTCTGCTTGTGTGTAGGGAGTAAGCAGCCACTAGGAGACACCAACCCCACCCCTACATCTCTACATTGCCTGCTTCTGTGTGCCTTGTGTGAACTTGGTGTGTGTACATAGTGCAGTGTGTGTACATAGTGCAGTGCCTTGTGTGAACTTGGTGTGTGTACATGGTCTGTGCCTTGTGTGAACTTGGTGTGTGTACATGTTGTGTGCCTTGTGTGAACTTGGTGTGTGTACATAGTGTGTGCCTTGTGTGAACTTGGTGGGTGTACATGGTGTGTGAACTTGGTGTGTGTACATGTTGTGTGCCTTGTG
This sequence comes from Spongilla lacustris, assembly GCA_949361645.1. NCBI lineage: Eukaryota > Metazoa > Porifera > Demospongiae > Spongillida > Spongillidae > Spongilla > Spongilla lacustris. Next base: position 15,138,080 of record OX442417.1, read on the forward strand.
TGAACTTGGTGTGTGTACATAGTTCTGTGCCTTGTGTGAACTTGGTGTGTGTACATGGTGTGTGCCTTGTGTGAACTTGGTGTGTGTACATGGTGTGTGCCTTGTGTGAACTTGGTGTGTGTACATAGTGCAGTGCCTTGTGTGAACTTGGTGTGTGTACATGTTGTGTGCCTTGTGTGAACTTGGTGTGTGTACATAGTTCTGTGCCTTGTGTGAACTTGGTGTGTGTACATGTTGTGTGCCTTGTGAATTTGGTGTGTGTACATGGTGTGTGCCTTGTGTGAACTTGGTGTGTGTACATAGTGCAGTGCCTTGTGTGAACTTGGTGTGTGTACATGTTGTGTGCCTTGTGTGAACTTGGTATGTGTACATAGTGTGTGCCTTGTGTGAACTTGGTGTGTGTACATGTTGTGTGCCTTGTGTGAACTTGGTGTGTGTACATGTTGTGTGCCTTGTGAATTTGGTGTGTGTACATGGTGTGTGCCTTGTGTGAACTTGGTGTGTGTACATAGTTCTGTGCCTTGTGTGAACTTGGTATGTGTACATGGTGTGTGCCTTATGTGAACTTGGTGTGTGTACATAGTGCAGTGCCTTGTGTGAACTTGGTGTGTGTACATGTTGTGTGCCTTGTGTGAACTTGGTATGTGTACATAGTGTGTGCCTTGTGTGAACTTGGTGTGTGTACATGTTGTGTGCCTTGTGTGAACTTGGTGTGTGTACATGTTGTGTGCCTTGTGAATTTGGTGTGTGTACATGGTGTGTGCCTTGTGTGAACTTGGTGTGTGTACATAGTTCTGTGCCTTGTGTGAACTTGGTATGTGTACATGGTGTGTGCCTTATGTGAACTTGGTGTGTGTACATGTTGTGTGCCTTGTGTGAACTTGGTGTGTGTACATAGTGCAGTGCCTTATGTGTACATGGTGTGTGTACATGTTGTGTGCCTTGTGTGAACTTGGTGTGTGTACATAGTTCTGTGCCTTGTGTGAACTTGGTGGGTGTACATGGTGTGTGCCTTGTGTGAACTTGGTGTGTGTACATAGTGCAGTGCCTTATGTGTACATGGTGTGTGTACATAGTGCAGTGCCTTGTGTGTACATGGTGTGTGTACATGGTGTGTGCCTTGTGTGAACTTGGTGTGTGTACATGTTGTGTGCCTTGTGTGAACTTGGTGTGTGTACATAGTTCTGTGCCTTGTGTGAACTTGGTGGGTGTACATGGTGTGTGCCTTGTGTGAACTTGGTGTGTGTACATAGTGCAGTGCCTTATGTGTACATGGTGTGTGTACATAGTGCAGTGCCTTGTGTGTACATGGTGTGTGTACATGGTGTGTGCCTTGTGTGAACTTGGTGTGTGTACATGTTGTGTGCCTTGTGTGAACTTGGTGTATGTACATGGTGTGTGCCTTGTGTGAACTTGGTGTGTGTACATGGTGTGTGCCTTGTGTGAATATCAACCCATGCATACCATGGGGGTTGATATGAGGGTAAAGTAAATAATGGGCAAATATGCCCTATTCATATAGTGATATTAGGCTAGGGTTTCTAAGAGTTCACTTTGTGAAAGGATTCTATCATGAATAAACTCATTAGCGGTTGGCTTAGGAGATCGCTAGAAACACAAAACCCTAGCCTAAAATTGCTATGAATAGGGCAGGTTGATATGAGGGTAGGTTGATATAGGGGTAGGTGAACTGTACATAGTGCAGTGCCTTGTGTGAACTTGGTGTGTGTACATAGTGCAGTGCCCTTGGTTGGAAGGTTACATTTGTGTGTATAGAAAATGCATTTGCATTAATTGGTGCCATGTGCCTATCTTTGATCCCCTTTTTAAAAGAGGGATTTATACGTAAGGCAGACTGAACACCACAATACTTAGAATATTTACACTTTATTTACACACATGTGTAGTACATGTAATATTTTACTGCATGTCGTATGCATTGTAAAGGATCTGTTGAAATGCTCTATGTTCTTCCCCCTTCCAGACACTATTCAATACACAACAGAGCAAGACAGCATATGCATAACAGATCTGTATTACTCTGTATGCACTGCAGAACTGTACACCCAGCTGGTTGGTTGTTCTTAACAGGTCTGCATGTAAACAACGGACAGGAAATGTAAAGCAAACTTGTAGATCGATAATGTTGATGCTCACATGTCCAATGAATAAACGGATGTTGAGTTGATTTTACCCACAGGTGCGGATATGCGTCGATTTCACTGCCACTGATGTACAGCTGCAAGAGTACCCGCTACCGCGAAAATCTTTCACGTGATATGCAGCCGCATGAAATGGTGAATAATGAACATCACAATAGTTGTCTAAAAAGGCGAAGGTCTAAACCGCACTTTTTCTCATTAACAGTCCGATGAAAACTTCAGGCAGTGGTTACATTAGTACGTGTGGGGTCCTGCTTGCGGAGAAAATGCATGTACCAGCCATAACAACTATAAAAAACAAATATACAATATCAGTTTCATATAATTTACAACATTTCATCGACTAGTATCAAAACGGAAACTCAGTTCAACAAGCAGGACCCATAGCGACATAGTTCGGAAGTTGCTCTTCATAACAAGCCCTCTCCAGTGGTTAAGCGTGTGAGATAAGTGCTTCGCCTAACGCGTTTAAGTGTTTTAAAGTTCCCTCACGGAACTGTCTTGTTTTCCTTACGGCAGTGGAGTTAGAGGTTTATTAGCCACTCTCTTGGTTGTAGAAAACTTGCCGTGTCAGAAACAGTGTCTTCTTTTGGATACAGTGCTTGTATTGTAGACAAAAACAAAGCAGCATTATCTGCAAAATTCATTCAATAAATTAATTAAAACGCGGGTGCCCGACCTTTTAAGTGCGTTGAGAGAGTTTGGCACTAACAAATGAAACCGTTGTCGATACAACGATTTATACTTGTTAATGAAGACAAGGTGTTTGTTCTGCAGCTAGTACTATTGTGCTTAATGGTTTTTATTGTAAGCAGGATACAAAACTTTTGTACGATCAGCGTGGGATGAAATGCACATGCAGCTCAAAGCGCGGAAGCTTCGAGCAAAATAGCAATACTGAGTTAGCAGTATATAGCAGTTATATAGAGTTGGGGTTGTTGTCATAAGCCTAACTACTGGTTAGGTGCTGCAAATTAAATTCCCCAATTTTTGCTTTTTGGTTGTTTTTAGTTTTGAGTATCTTAAGAGAAAAATGTTTTGCAACGAACAGATTCGGATTGAAACAATATAAAACGTAGTAGTAAGTTTATATACTGTAACCACCACATTTTTTCTGTAGCTTCACACTCATGCACATACTTAGCGATCTTTTTCCCGCTAACTTCTACATATGGACTCGTAAATATTGCAGTACTAGTGCAGTTACCCCATTTTATTTTAATATACAGCTGCTGTTGGATTCTTAAGTGTTGAATTCAACTGAATTGCTTATGCAGGTGTGCACTTGTTAGATCACATTGTTTCCTGCAACAAGCATATGCATATTTAAGTGTGCAGTTGCCTATAACAATCCTCAAGCGTATGCTCTACAAGAGAGGATATCCACACAGTATGAACCAAGCAAGCTTGTTGTACATGTACATATGCATTTAAATTCAGTTTGCATTGGCTGGAACCGTTCCAATCGGTTGATAAAGAACAATAAATCGGACACAGTGTTTAAATTCGCACCTCCCCTCCCCCCCCCCCCCCCCCCCCCCCAAATCCGCCGATATTCTTGGCCTGTACGGAAACGATTAATAACCGCGTGGTAATCTATCATGAATATATGATTATCCCGATATTAATATCGCGATATATTCTATGGTTATTTAGCTGCAGCAATGATTGTAACCTTTAGTGATCGTGAATCCGAGAAGCTAGTATGCCAAAGTTATCAAAACAAGGACAGCAACAAAAAATGAAATGTTGTGCCTCACTCTCACTCCCCCGCCCTCCCCCCCCCCCCCCCATCCATTTTATTATTCCTGGACGCCCTGATTTAGCATGACTGGAGCCCACGACGTGATTTCATTGTGATCAACCTTGTTTCTACACCACTGACTATGTGAGCAACCTTTTTTCACAATTCTCAAAGAGAATATTTGTGCATACTGCAGCTGACCAGTTTACACTGGAGAAGGTGCAGGTGGATTATATCTCTCTGCCTGGTTGGAAGTCTTCCATAACCCATACCTCACCGCTTAATTCACTGAAGATACTCAGAGATAAGGAAGCATAACCGCAGTGATGGCAAGTGTGCGGATTTAGGATGGGCTTGTATTGTATCCCTTTGGTTGTTGAGACCTATGGTGCGTGGGGTCAAGAGGCTGTGAAGAGTCAGTTATGCTCAGTTGGCATCACGGCTGGCAATCACCTGCTTCAAGCCAAAGTCTGTCGTCATTCATGACCTATATGGCAGACTTAGCACTTGCCTTGTAAAATCAGTAGCATCGGCATCTCTAGCAGGATTGAACTGTTTTTGTGTTACGTGCTTGCTATATATGCACATAGTTATGTAATTTTATATAATTGTTTATTATGATTTGTGCATGTCATTGGTTTTTTTATTGCATGTATCAAGTACGGATTTTTGTTGACATTGAATAACGCGGGACTGTTCAACTTCTGATAAAATATCACTCATTCTCTTTGATAGTTCTCTTTCAGCTTCATTCTAAACTTCAATGCTTTTTGAAGGCATTAAAAACTTTCGAATTTACAATAATAATGACGCTAAAAATGCAGCAGCTGTCCAGATTCGCAATGCGCATGCGTTGTAACTACAACAACGTTGCATATTATGTACCGCAGTCCGATGTATGGGGCATTTCTGGATATGCTATGCATTGTTAATAGATGTCCACTAGATTTATCCTGCGCAGGCCTATTAAACGCTTACTAATCCGACCCCCTGTCTGAGTTAGCGAAATATTTTACTGTCACCAAGACGAGGAAACGCTTTGGCTAAAATATGCTTGGGTTTTGCGTTAATAGATCACGTTATCACTCGGGACAGAGATCAATTACTAACCCTAACACTAACCCTAACCCTTAAGTAGTACGTAACACTTAGTGCTAGTGCAGTTTACACCTAGCACCTAACACCTAGTGCAGTTTTGCACCTCAGTAACACCTAGTTTACCACTTTACCCAACGAGGCCTCGGAATTAAACAGACTTCAACGGCCATATGAAAAAGCTACTCAGCCTACTGGTACCTAGTATTTTCAACATGTGCTATCAACGGCGATGCATCGGCGCATTGAACATATCGAGGCTGAGCTCTTGATCTGTCGCTCCCCAGCCTCGATCTGTAATTACATTATTAGTGCAGCTTTTACGTACTTTGTTGGCTTCTTGGGCTCCGGGTGGGGGAGCTTACTGCTTACAGCGCTCCCCCACACCCCCTAGCTGGGTGCCCCCCTCCCGCACCTCCCCGGGGCGGCCCCATCTACTGCTTTGCCACACCCTCACCGGTGCCCCCTCCCAATTCGCCTGATAGTAATCTCGTGAGCAGATGACACTAGGGTCAACTATCGATAAGGTTTTGAGCTTATCGGTAATTATCAGTAAGTAAACACCTACTATCGAATATGTACTGAAATTACTCTACGCCTATCGATAAAAAACTTACCGATAAGCTTTCTTACTGAACGGTAATGATTACCGCTAAGGTATATAGGCGTGTCCAAAGGGCATGTTGGCATCTTATTAATAGTATCATTTGGCATCCGTGCATGATCCAGTAGGTTGTGGCCTTCCTTATTAGTTCCTTGCATGCATTCCTTCATAGCCTGCAAGGTTATTGATGGGTTCCCAAGTGCATGTTGTGTGCGGACTATTAATGGTCCTTGGTACCCATTAGATTTTACTTTAGTTGGCCTTCGATGGCCAATAATCTCCTTTGGAATAGCCCGATATTTTGCAAGGAAACTGCAATGGCAACTTGATCATATGGACCCTGCCGGGATTTTTGTGATGACAAAGTGTTTCAGCCTGTGGATAGGAGTGGTCCGGCGAATTTAACTATTTCGATTCATAACACAATTTAAACAATGAACTGTCATAGCAAAATTAAAACAGAGAAAACAACCCTGCCCGATGTTGTGAACCCTTTACAAAGTCATTATATGATCATGAATCCTTAGGGTCAAGTTTGTCTGTCCTTTCTTTGTGAACATTTTTAAGTATTAATAAATGATTAAGCCGTTTCTGAGACATTTTTGTCCTGAGATATGTTTTAACCCGTCTAGGAGCACTAAATGATATTTTTGAGGTTGCATTTTGTTGCTGGCATTACTAAAACAAGTTGAAATACCTTTGTCACTTCACATACATGTAAGGGCCTGCTGAAAATTTAACCCAAACGTGATGAGTTGTGCCTCAAGTAGATCATTGTTTAAACCATCATCAAATTTTTTATATCACATACACACTCCCCCTCGACATACACACTCCCCCTCGACATACACACTCCCCCTCGACATACACTCCCCCTCTACATACACACTCCCCTCCACACAACATACATACTCCCCTCTTCACAACATACACTCCCCTCTACATACACACTCCCCCTCTACATACACACTCCCCTCTACATACACACTCCCCTCTACATACACACTCCCCTCTACATACACACTCCCCTCTACATACACACTCCCCTCTACATACACACTCCCCTCACACAGCATACACACTCCCCTCCTGTGTTATCAATCCATTCACCTGTTCTCTTATAAGTACACTATTTGCCTCTGCACACTCCCCTCTACACATTTCCCCTTTCCCACACAATCTCCACCTGTACACTCTCTACTCTACCCTCTATGCACTGCAAGTGAAGTTGGTAGCCCCATCTTTATCAGGGGAACAGTGAACTACAATGTAAGGAAGCCACACATGCCCCCACCACTACCTTCAAGTTATCAGATTCCCCCCACATTGCCAGCAGGGTAGTCACCAGCCCTGCGTCTAATATCTGTGGAGATGCTAGCTCCTTTAGTGCAAGTTGAGCTAGCAGTCAGCCCCCACAAAAAAAGGGGGCCAATGGTCCTAGTCCCGGCCCACAGTAGCCACACATTGCAATGGAGGTGTCAATGGGACCCCCATGGGCTCACTCACACTGCAATTAAGTCCAGTCAGCAGCCTTGCACAACCAGTGGAGCCTCCAGCTTTCCAGATGGAGTTATCCAGACCCCTCACTGCCAGCAGGAGAGCTACAGCTGCCACATAACCAGGGGTCAATGTGACCCCATAATAATGCCAATGGAGATGCAAAACAACCCTCGCACCTTAATTGGAGTCATCAAATATTGCACAGAAAAACCACACACACACACCCGCACATACACATACACATACACACACACACACACACACACACACACACACACACACACACCACAAAAACCTCTGCGCACTAGACACGCACATGCATACCTATTTAGATCTACGTGAGCGCACTAGTGTTTAGAATACTAGTACCGGTACTCGCGCTTATGTACTCAATCGCACTATGGTCGGCAATGGTCTATGGAGTACTATTAACTCTCTCAACAAACGGGAACACAAAAGGAGCAAGAGTGAGTAGTTCAGCGTGTCTGGTGACGGTATTTGAAGACACAGGCAACTCTTCTGTACAAAAAAAAAATCTTAAAACGATCGGACACTCACCAACATGTCATTGCCGACCTCCAATGAGTTAGATCGTTGCACTCGGGACTGTTCAAAAGTTATTCAAAAGTTATTCAGATGCGCACGGCCCACCACATGGCTAGGTCTACTTGTATGCAGCTGATGCATTGTGGCCTGGGAACGAGAGATGGGCGGACATAAATTGCTAGGGTTACCGTACAATAAAACATATGTCGTATTGCCGTGTGAACGTACCCATATATGGGCATGGCGTATAGTTTAGGACCTAAACTATGGTTTAGGACCTAAACAAAGTGTTTAGGACCTAAACACTCGTCATGTTCGGCGTACTGATAATTTTGTCATAATCCGGACTCAGAAATTTCCGGATGTTGTTGAGACAGTGTTTTCTATTGTTTAAATCTAATTGCAATAGCAATCCTATATAATTTATATATACAAATACTGGCTCCGATTTTATTTTATTTTGCAGTAATACGTATGGCAGAATACTGCGTCTTTTTCCTAATCGTAATGTAAAATAAGTCAATGACCTGGTTGTTATACCGCTGCTATAGTAAAATGAACAGACGCACATTTAAAAAAAAAAAAGTGCAGGGGGACAAGTGGTCCGGCGAAAGCCGGACTTGCCTGACCTATTCCTACGTTCCTGAAGCTTTATTTAAGTTAAAAACGTCAAGTCTCTGTAATTGTACACAAGTGCCAGCGGACCGTATATTCGGTTGGGTGTGTCCACAAACGCACAGTTCGTTGCTCTGACGTCACAGTGCTAGAGACAACTTCTATTCAAACATGTTGTAGTGCGAAAATTCCCCCTACTTATTATTCATAACACTAATTCGGTTAATTTTGACCACATGTTGTCGTGAATAATTATTTGGAAGGCCGATACAAGAAATATTAAAAATCAATAAGAAAGCCGAGTGTTACCGATAATATTCGGTTAGAAGTTACCACTGATCGGTAATGAATAAGAAAGTGTCTTACCGATTGCTTAACGGTATCGGATAACGCGGTAAGGACAAACCTTATCGATAGTTGACCCTAGATGACACAGCCATATGACGCAAGGTATCATACGTTTATGAAATAATTAATTATGCTCAGTTATAATTAATCAATTTGTCTTGAATTTAGTTAATGGATGCTTAATGCTCTTTTCATGGTACACGTATATTATAATCAGACTAATTTTTAGCAAAAACTGAACGTGTTTGGAATTCAATTTGAAAGAATTAATTTTAGTTAATTGATTTGAATTAATAATTTCCTGTCTTGAAACATGATAAATCATTTAAAAAGGATTGGTGAAATCAGAATTCTCAAATCTCTATCACAACATTACATATTCACTCATGTCCTCCATTTCTGGCTATGATATTGAAATGTAGAGCTAATTAGAGTTCAATTGTTTTTAAACACGTTTAGATCTAGAGGACACTGCAAACTGTCAGAAAAGTAGATAATTTGTACCAGTGTATTGGAACTTGTGAGCTGACACCCACCCCCTACACACCTTGGTCTCTTTGCCCCTACCACATCTCCCAAATTTTCTCTCCTCTCTGTATTCCCACTCTACCATCTCATCTTCTTTTCCTCTCCACCCTTCCCTCTCCACCCTTCCCTTTCCTTCATTCCCCCTCTCCTCCTATCCTTCTCCCCACCCTTTTGTCTTGCTCTCCTCCCCCTTTAATCCCTCCACTACATCTCCCCCTCACTCTCAGGCAAGACTAGACTAGCTCAAGGTACTAGTAACGGTAACATTGCTGCATGTAAAGTGAGGAAGTATTGTCAACAGCGGTTAGTGGAGAGATAGACTCAACGCTCTATTCCGTGTCCTCATTTCCAGTTGGGTTGGAGAGAGTGAGAAGTGAGCAGCTGTTCTCCAATTCTTATAGCAGTTCTAATACCCCACTTTTTACAGATTAATTCGGGACTTATTCCAAAGTGCCCGGCAAAAGGCGGGAAGATCAGTATGTCTAGTGTTTTTCAACTAAAGCAGATTTCCATCACCACCACCTGATCTAGGTCATCTTCATAGATGAAATAGACAGTATCTGTCGCCACAGATGTTCCAAGGAAGAGGAACATACCAGAAGGATTAAAACTGAACTGCTGCGTCAGGTACATAGGCCCTCTCATGCCCCTCCTCCTCCTCCTCCTGCTCCTATTTCCTAGCCCTTTTGTTCCCATCAGATGGAAGGGGTGGACCATACTGCAGACACACAGGAACTCTTTCTGCTGTGTGCAACCAACTGCCCTCGGGACCTGGACACTGCATTTTTGAGGCGATTTCAGTGAAGAATCTATGTAGCCTTGCCCGACAGGTAAATATATCACTGGACCAGAAGTGGTCATTTTGTACTACATGATGGTAAGCATAGGGCAAGATTTCATGGAGGAATGTATGTTGTTATATACTTCAGTTCAAACATTAGTGACCAAAACTTCCCATTTTCACTTGGGGGGCCCAAGGACATATATGTGTAGTAGTGTGATGGCCTCCAGTCCATTCCACATGGCTCACCCACATGTCAATTCCTCCACAGTGATGCTCGTAAACAGATACTGCATCTCCACACTGAGCAGGCTGGAGTGGCCCTCAGTAGGGAAGAGGTGGATGGGTTGGTCCAGCACACAGAGGGTTACTCCGGCAGTGACATGGCAAACTGCATTGCTGATGCCCTCTTGGAGCCAGTGAGAGAGCTGGAACATGCCACATGTTGGAGGCCTGTTGGAAGGGATCAGTACTGTCCCTGTGACAGCACTCACCCCAAGGCTCTGTGTCAGATTCTGGCTGATATCCCTCCACAACAGGTAAGGTTCTGTGTACTGGAAAGTACTATATTCTATTCTTCTTTTCCTCACATCTCTAGGTGTGCCTTCGTGAAGCAAGCACGAAGGATTTCTTGAAAGCATTAGAGCAAAATTCTCGTACCATTGCACAGCAAGATTTGGACAAATACATTGAATTCACACAGAAATACTGACATGCAGGTTAAGTGTTCTACGGTTTAGCAAGTCAAATCACTCTACCAACACCAATATCTCACTAGAATTTAATATATGGTAATATATGGTAGACAAGGCAATTTAATGGTATTGTTTAGAATGTTCTTGACAGCAGATAGTTGAATAGTGATAGTGGTAGTGGCCACAGTTGGACATTTTAATAATGAATCGTTATTTGCTTCCTTCTAGGAAAATCAAAAGCAAATCAGTCACAAGTCACACAATATGCATGCACAAACACCCGCACCATGCACAGCCTACATTGTCTTATTCATCACCTTTCCCATCCTCTACTAAGGCTGTGGTATTTCTGTTCATCATTACTATCTCTCCACCTTACCCCATGTTTTCCAATTCACATGCATGTACATGTAGCTGCTTGGCTTCTCATTGCCGGCCCCAATATTAGGTCAGGGTCCCCCCACCTTGAACCATGTGAGCTTCAAATGGCATTGCAGTTAGGCGTGGTTGTGACTTAGCCAAGGGGCCCACTAAACCACAAAAGAGGGTAAGATGAAACATAAAACTTTATACTGTCACGTCATGCTGAAAGTGAGTTGCATAAGACTTTGGTCACAATTTGTAATAATGACATCCTGATCAAGGACTGGAGATAAGGCAGACCTGCTGCATTTGATTACCTCGCCATTTCTTCCAGATATGTACTATGTACTTCATCTAAGTACATTTCTGGAAGGAACGTGTGCTTGGATGGTCACTAGCAAAGCCTAACACAAAATATGAGTGTACAACACTATATGTTATGTGCTTGGGTGCGTGGCTGTTACCACATGTTACTTTGGAGGTACATGTAAAATACTTAGAACAATTCAAGCAGTACAACAAAGCAAAGGAAGTGTTAAATTCTCAGCAAATACTAAAAATACTTAAAGATGTAATGTCTACACACTCAACATGGCATGTATGTTAATCTTCACACAGCGGTTCCCTTAGACCATAGTTGACTGTCACAGTGGTGGTGCTGACAGTATTGGTGATGGGGTCATCCAGCTCTATAGGAACCATCAATTCGTATTTCCTTTCAAATAATCCATTTATCTTCTCTCTGGCTCTGTCGTACATCTTGCAAGTCTTGAGGATGACCACAATGAGATGGTACAAGACAGTCACCATCAACACCACTACATAGAGACCCACCAAAACACCAACAGATACTACAGTCATCTGTGCTTGGTCTGAACTCTGGTCTAGAATGTAAGACATTGACAGAGCTAGTGCAATATAGTTGATGAGGTAAAATAAGTCAAGACAGTTGTACAGTTGATTACAGAGAATGGTATATCTGGTGCATCTATCTGTCTGTTGATGCGATTGTCCAAATGGCTTTATTCCTGCTTGTGCTATGGTGAACAAGATCACCACAGTAGCCTGGATGGACAGAAGCAGAGATGGCTTGTCAGAACTATACACTGGATTTAAACTGTACATCACAACTAGAAGCCAAAGCCTTGCTCCAAGCCACCATCGCCACTCCCCTTTATAGGGGGCATAGTGAGCATCATTCATTGGTTTCATCTGATTGGCCTTCTTGTGGAGATAGTTGAACAGTCTGTTGTGTTCACTGTAGCGTTCAATGATTGGAATGAAAGTGAGGGCAAAGGTGTAGGGGAGGAGGAACAGAGCACATGTCACTATGGCAACCACAGATAAAATTGTATGCTTCCCATGAAGGTATTCCACATTTCCATCATAGAACCAGACATACATGTCACCACTGGGCAGGTGGACTGTGGAATATGTGAGAACATCAATGACAGTTCTCAACAATTTGGAATATGACAAGTAGATGAGAGTAGATAGGACACCAACGGCTCTTTCTCCTATTATGATGGGAAATCTATACCAACAGGATCTAGTGTAGGAGGTTGGAGATCGCTGAAGACAGTAGTGGCAGAGCACAATGACTGTCATGGTGAGGATGAGGAGGTAGGCTGGGAACACAAACTGAAGGCCAGCCTTATCAGCATCATCCATACCATCATAGAAACACAGAGGGAGCCCAAGGTCAAGGTTCACAAAGGACACAATCACCTTCACAGGGTTTAAAATGGATTGGCTGAAGAATATTGAAGTATTGACTTGAATGATGTTGGCATAGAAGATGAGCCCATAGAGTGTGCCTTGTGTTACAGTGAGGTTGAGGAAGAACAGTGCTGCCACTAGTAAGACACCCAGCACTGCAAACATCACAAGTGTGATCAGCCACATATATGTGCACACCTGGCATTTGGAAGAGCCAAAGATCACACTATTGTTACCATGGCAATGACCACAAAGAATGCCAGTACGCCCTCCATTGCACAGGTCCCCAGATCTACTTAGGGACAGTTTATTGATGGTACTATTGCAGTAGTCCGAAGGGCAAGTTGAAGTCAGTGCTGGAAGAGTGTTATTGTACACACCAATCCAGTTATTTTTATTTCTAGTCACAGTACCATCTGATGTATCACAGACCACTCCAAGTGATGTGAAGAACAGTGAACAGTCACACTTTATCTGACCAGTAGAATAATCTGACATCAATGTGAACCCTGGCTCACATGGTAACAGCGCCACCTCAATGACAGCTGGTGGATTGTTAGGATTATTAGAGAGAAGCAGTTTAGCTGAAGCCATTTCTGGTCCATAGATTTGGTACTCTATCGTACCACATACTGTTCCTATCCACTGAGCCTTCTGCTGGGGTCCAAATGTTATGTTTTGAGAGGTGGTATCAATTTGTGTATAAACTGCACTGGGTGATAGGTTGTTTCCATCCCCTACTGAGGTAACATTAAGTCTCACAGTCCCACCAGGATATGTGGTAATCTTTCCTTGGTACTGACTTGTGACATTGCACAACTTAGGGTCACTGCAGCCACACAAGTGCACATCTGTTGGAAAGGTGAGTACTTGGAGGTCATTGATGTCTCCTGGTAATGATGTAATGGTGAAATAACTGGTCAGGTTAGGACTGCTGTTACAATATTCATCATTTTGAAAGCATTTATTACATTTATAAATGGGTCTGGCATATACAGCATGACCACTCTGCTGTGCATGGTTATCAGTGAAGGTGATGGAGAATGTTTTGGGTGGAGGTAAGTGTACTTGGTCATTATAGAAGAAGAGTATGGTGCATAGGGAACCTACCAAAGCCGGGTTCTTTTCCCCATCATTGTAGATAGCACCACCTGATCCAGTTGCTACATTTCTGAAAAATTCGACTCTACACCCCTCATAGAAGTTCAGTACGACATTTTTAGACAGGCTTATGGCCCCTCCATTCACTCCTATGTTTTCTGTGAATGTGATGTTACCATGCAGCTGCAGTAAACCATTTTGTCCTTGAATGGCCCCTTGGGCAGAGTTAGATGAGAACTGACTCCCTGTGGGGGTGTTTCCAAAGATGTCCACCTTCACTCCATCAAAGTAAATAGCCCCTCCTCCAGAGCAGTGGTTATCTTTAACAACCACATCCTGGAGAAGGAGGGAGTGTACTGGATCAACTGCTATGAGATCAATCATGCTAATTATAGCATATACTGCTGCTCCAGTTACTGCAGTGTTGTTAGTAAATGTCGAGTTATAAATGACTATAATTGCATACGATGAAAGGAATGAAATAGTTCCTGTTTCGCATGTTGATCCATACAACATTACACCACCACCATAAGTAGCAGTGTTGTTCTGAAATGTGCAGAATGTAATGCTAATATCGCCTGTTGATCCTTCCAAAGACACAGCACCACCACCATAATAAGCACTGTTGTTCTGAAATATGCAGTTTGTGATACTAACATTACCTTCCAACCACACGGCACCACCAAAACTAGCCATGTTGTTGTTCTGAAACGTGCAGTTTGTAATGCTAACATTGCCTGTTGATCCTTCCAACCACACAGCCCCACCAACACCATAAATAGCACTATTGTTCTGAAATGTGCAGTTTGTAATGCTAACATTGCCTGTTGATCCTTCCAACCACACAGCACCACCATTAGTAGCACTGTTGTTCTGAAATGTGCAGTTTGTAATGCTAACATCACCTGTTGATCCATTCAACCACACAGCACCACCACCACCACCCACAACATTAGTAGCAATGTTGTCCTGAAATGTGCAGTTTGTGATATTAACATTGCCTGTTGATCCATCCAACATCACAGCACCACCACCAACATCTGTAGCACTGTTCTGAAATACACAACTGGTGATGTCAATGTTGGTACTTAATTGTGAGATTTGTGACCTTATCGCTCCCCGGTCCATTGAACTGCTCTGAAATGTGCAGTTAGTGATAACAGTATTTTCGATCGATACCAGTTGTATCCCACAGCTATTGAAGGTCATTCTCTCCAAGGTCAACTTTTGTATAGAACTGAATCGTAACACTCTCCCTTCTCCCTCGCAACGAACTGTAGTGGTTTTCATCGAAGACCCCGTTATAATAATGTTGCTGCCTTTATTGAAAATGTCGCAGGGCGGTCCTGAAGGTATGCGATACTCTCCATCGTCCAACACAACAGTCGTATTGGACTTGAGCGGTCCGCTGCATAGGTAGTCCTGTAGAGCATAGCCAGGTGGAATGGTAGCGGTGAGGTTGACCTCATCGGACATAAAAACCACGTAGCTCCCAAGAACGGATAAAACAAGTACCATCTGAATAATCATTACTTCGGCTCTATATGACGGCCCTCCAGGTAGAGCAGCTGCGGGCATTATATACCACGAGAAACTGTATGAAGTACGCTGTTTTGCGGTTGCATGGACTTTACGAACGTACATGTAATCAGACATATGCATTAGCCTTAAATACATGCCTCCACAATCCGGATTATTTATAATCTGAAGAACATGCGTGTATAAAGATCGGTTTAGGTCTATATATGATCTCTGCCAAGGTCTGGGCACCTGCTTCATTCTTACCATCCTGAGCAAGGTGCCACACCTAGTTGATCAAAGAACTGGGGAGGCACTATTATGGTCCCTCTGATGGGAGCTAGCCTCAGCTAGGAATACTACCATGTTCACACGCATCGCCATGTTCTGGGCCTTCTGGTGCAGTCAATTGGCAAATGATAATGATTGCACAAACTACCTTGACATGTCTTTAGCTGCCACTGTCCGAATCACATGCAGTTATCCACACCCAGGTCATGTGATGCGGTTAGCAGTGAGAACATCACCACAGGGGTTGATGTAGACTCTGTCACGGAGGAAACTGTCCGTGAAGTAAAGTGTCCGCCTGGGCCATTTACTCCGGAGTAAGTTGTCCTAGGACACTTTACTCCGGAGTAAGCTGTCCCCATCTGGAGTAAGTTACCTGTCCCTACCCCAACTCCCTTCATGGACAATTCACTCCGTAGTAATATGTCCTAGGACAAATTACTCCGTAGTAATATGTAATACGTCCTAGGACAAATTACTCCGTAGTAATATGTAATATGTCCTAGGACAAATTACTCCGTAGTAATATGTAATATGTCCTAGGACAAATTACTCCGCAGTAATATGTAATATGTCCTAGGACAAATTACTCCGTAGTAATATGTAATATGTCCGGACAAATTACTCCGTAGTAATATGTAATATGTCCTAGGACAAATTACTCCGTAGTAATATGTAATATGTCCTAGGACAAATTACTCCATGCATAGTACTAGTAATGTGTCCCAGGACAGTTCGCTCTTCGCTGCGGATTGACGTGCCCTATGATTTTAAATGCACGAACTGCCATAAATAACATAAATCAATACATCAAGGACAGGAATGAGCAGTATCACAATCAATGTTCTTGAACTAGGTCTGTATTATGAAAAGTATTCATATTCAGTTTCATCACTTACTTGAAGTACAAAACCACACATAATCCAACTCATTTGCGGCTCTTTCTGGAATATCTGTCACACAGTCCAGGTACCACTCCTTGCATCCTGAACACACAATCATTTCCCTTTCAATAGGCATTCAGAAAATTTCTATACTCAGCTGTACACACAGTGACCATGTTGCATATATTAGCCGGGTGAGCTATAGCTATTGCAAAATAAGCCAGGTCATTTTCCCCTTGATGCTAATCACTTTCCCTGGATATGCCAAAACAGCTGCCACCTGTCATGTCCACTCTGATACTGTAGTATTTGCTCAAACTGCTCAACGTTTCAATCATGCAAAACAGAATTATTCTGTAGTAGTCTACCACACGAAGCAAGCATGCATCTAAATATTGCTTGCAAACTCATGCTAACACGTAACAAAGTACATCAGTGTATTAAGGACAGGTGGACTATCCATACCTGTTTGCTTTTCTTTGAGGGAAGGATTCTCTTTTCATTAGCGGTGCAGGGTACCTGTGGACATCAGCACACTCTCGTTCCTCGTTGTCATCTGTCCTCTCATCCATTTAAGCAGCTATATAAATGTAGTATAAGTCACATGCAATATCTGTAAAGCCAGCTACGCTCCTTAATCCTAATCGCCTTTATTGGTGTAGTGATTCAAAACTTACACCACCTGGCTGCGGACTATAGTTTGAAATTGAAAGAAAAACTTATAAAGTAGCCATCTCCGTATTTGTGAAGTGGAGACTTGCTGCCTTAAAGCAGTTCAAAAGCATTGTTCTGAAGTACATAGCTTTTGAACAGGCAGGGCCAAGCACTCTTTCCCAGGAATGTGCTGTGTGAAGGTTGCAGAGCTACGTCAACTATTGGCACAGCACATTGATTCCTGGGAAAGACTGCTAGCTATAGGCCCTGCTGTTATGTTACACAACAAACCAAACAACTGAATGACAAGTGTTTGTTTGTGAAATTTTTGTGTGCATGAGTTAACTTTTATACACTGTACATGTTATGTACATGTACCTTTTCCGGCTTACAGTAAAGAAAAATAGCTACTACAAGCCAACTGGCCATCCAGAATGTAAACAGCTCACATGTATACAGTATGGTTTTGCATTTCTTTACCTACCACCTGGCTATCCCACTCTAAATTATTTTATATCAATAATATTGAAGTTGATGTAGTGTAATTTTGGTGGGATTTGGACTGGCCATGCACTCAGGAACTAAACAAACACAAGTGGATGGGGTTGCTTAATATGCTATTATGTTTTCTGCTATTCTATATGTATGAGAGAGCTTTAAATTGATACTGAAATTGTTGACTAGGTCACAAGGATGCAGCAAGTGTAATTTGTACAAGAGAGGAGGCACAACAAAAAACATACAAAAGGTCTCCAGGCCAACGATTGATGCAAAATTAAAGCGTGACTATTCGAATATAGCAACCTGTTGGGGGCTGCTAGCAGTATATAAAGTTAGGAAGAAGTTTGAGATGGTAGTGCCGAAATGTGGGTATGCTTGGGCCAGATTGTCCCAATGGCATGTGAACAAATCACAAGGCATGAAATTGGGAGATTGGAATGGCATGTGGACAGAGAACAAGGCATACAGCAAGGAGCCCGGCAAAGGCAATTTTATTGTGTTTCAACACTCACATGTCATCAGTTTTCTTCTTCAGCTCTCTGACTAGCAAGATAGTATCAGCCCACATCTTCTGACTGACCAACAGGTTAGTGACCACCATCTTCGCATTAGAGCATTGGCTGAAGAGAATTACATGTAGGACACAACTATCCACTCTTTTTAGTGCCCACTTACTGCCCTAAGCTACTTCATGCCACAGAACGTCTGTTGTGAGGAGATTCAAATAACATAATTGCTCCTTCCAGGAGGAAACTTGTTTCTAACAGAGCGTCTCAGTAATTTCAGACCCAAAAGGACAATCATTGCGAGCACACATTGTCAAAACCCCGCCTCCCCCCCCAGTACCTCAGCAGGAGCAGCTGACAGTATTCCTTGACAGCATCAGAATGGCACACAGAGACAGCACTGTAATCAGAGACCAGTGGAGCTACTGCCTCCACAGCCCTCTGACATAACACTGCCTGCAGACAAGGAAAGGATAGCAACATATGCTCTGGTACACCACATGGATATCTTCACCCCCGCCCCCCTCCCCAGACTTACTCTCACTCACTCTACTTTCCCATTCTCTCCACATGGTGTGTTCCCTTTCCACCACCTCTCACAACCTCCCTCCCTCCCTCCCTCCCTCCCTCCCTCCCTCCCTCCCTCCCTCCCTCCCTCCCTCCCTCCCTCCCTCCCTCCCTCACCACAGTATGTTCCTTCACATAGCTGCCTTCACTCTTAGCACAAGATAGCTTGGCAAATTCTACAAATTGCACCTAACGGCATCCAATAACCATGGTAACATAACAGAAGTAGTGACATAAGGGTTAACACAGCCTCAGGCTACAGGTGGCAGCCATCTTACCAGCTCCAGTGGTTCTAGCTGGTACAGAAGTCTGCACGTAACTTCAAACAGTGGAACCATTACTGGTGATCCCTAAGGTAGGGGTGCGGTGTATGTGGAAGAATGTGGGTATATGTGGGAGGGTGTGGGTGTAGGTGGGAGGGTGTGGGTGTAGGTGGGAGGGTGTGGGTATATGTGGGAGGGTGTGGGTGTATGTGGGAGGGTGTGGGTGTAGGTGGGAGGGTGTGGGTGTATGTGGGAGGGTGTGGGTGTATGTGGGAGGGTGTGGGTGCATGTGGGAAGGTGTGGGTATATGTGGGAGGGTGTGGGTGTATGTGGGAGGGTGTGGGTGCATGTGGGAAGGTGTGGGTGCATGTGGGAGGGTGTGGGTGTATGTGGGAGGGTGTGGGTGTATGTGGGTGCATGTGGGAAGGTGTGGGTGCATGTGGGAGGGTGCGGTAGGCACACATATAGACATGTGGCTAACTAACACGTTGGGCTTCGTGCCGAACCATTTCATTGGCAAACACCCTACTCCAGTTGACATTAACAGCAGAGCTCCATCTTCTAGCCTTCAGCTCCTCTACAGCTAAAGATCAGCAACATGCCTTGGCTTGAGCCCCCAAACAACCATGTCCCACCCCCAACAATCATACTCCACCTCCAACAATGGTGCCCCACCTCCAACAATTACACCCCTCCAACACCCCCATGCTGTCTGTACCTTGTCTGAAGCTGGGGGCCTCCAGGAAGCCTCTTATCCCAGCAAGGACCTACTCCGGACATCGCTGCACGAGAGAGTGAAGCTCCAGAGGTGTGGACCCTGGAAACAAGCAACAGACCCTTCACTTTGGTCCCCAGACCTAAACATAATAGGTCGCTACATACATGTACACATACGTAACTAATGGGTGCATATTTCCCCTGCAGTGTTCTGCTGTGACTACAGGGCCACACCCACACACCCACACACACA
>OX442417.1:15160531-15191676 GCA_949361645.1 Spongilla lacustris
TCTAGCTTTCGAACTGTCACCCGACACAACAATCCGTTTTTCTCCTCCAACTGTTCACAGAACACCAAAGTGCTAGTCTTGGCGCAGAATGCAACACTACGCACAGCACAGGTGGACAGCCGTTGCTCAGTGCCTGAGGAGAGATCGGTTTTAAAATTACCAGCTTGGGAATTACAAAAGAAGTCGGAACCTAAAAATCTCCACTGCAGTGTCGTCGTGTCAAATCGATATGCTGTGAGCTCTCCACATCGCTGAACCTTCAGAGCAAAGGGAGGCGAAAAATATGACTAGTATTGTACGCCATAGCCACGGGACAACTCACTACAGCGATTCGCAAGGCTCCTTCGGTGTTCAGTTCGAGCACTTCCAGAACGCCACAACGAGTGTGAGGGAGTGCAGAGGACTGTGGAGCCAGCTCCCTCGCCCCCGGCCACCACTGCGCGGGGAACCAGTCGAATACGTGGAGACACACATGCATGTACGGGTCGATTTTGACATCAAATAATAGTCCTACCTTTATCGCTGGAAGGTGTAAACAGGAAGACATGACCTGCTATGACGAACACGCTCTTCACAGAGGTCGCTCCAGACGCCTGACGGAACACGTCCTTCAAAGCCTACTCAGGTATACGATAGATCTACTGCTAGTGCGCGACCTCCGAAGTGCAAATAAACCAATTCACCATTTCGAACAGTGTGTTCATCTTTAATTGTTTCTAGATGACGCACGCCAACAAACAATGAATTTTTGCAGCTGACGTACCCGCCGGAATTTTATTGCCACATCTCCTGTAATTTTAAGCGCGTGCCCATGGCTACTCAGAGGATGCATGTACTGGAACAATATCAAGGTTAGATGCGAATACATTTAAACTTAAGTTTGCAAATAAAAATATGTTTCCATTTTGGCACAGAAGCGGTGCAATGGTATGTGGTACGTAAATAAAGTGCGCATTTCTTAAAACACATTCTTTGCGTTTTGAGGATGAAAGCGGCGGCTACTGAATGCCAAAAGACTGAAAATATAGACCTCCTTGGGATACTCACAGGCTGTGAAAACTGCTTCCAGTGCGTGCAAAGGCTAATGGCCGTAGAAACGGATCCCATCAGAATTGTAAACTTGATATTTCTTTGAAATTAAATAATCAATTCCTTTCCACTTTTTAAGAGTGGGCTCGAACAGCTGGCGTCTGTACTGTTCCACCACAAGCTTATTATTACAGCAAAGAAACAACAATTAGAATCCCCAGCTTCAATGAGCACGCCTGTTGTTTCCACAGGTGAATTGTATATTGCAGCAAATACACAGGGTTACATTCATGTGAACATTTCTGATCATTATTTTTTTATAAATAGGCGCACCATCTGCTGGTGTGGAAGATGACCAAACCTTGAGGTACAGTGTGGATAGGACCCCTCCTGGTGCTAACATGCTTCTCCTTAAAGGCGTCGCAAAGCTATTGAGGCCACCATCTTGGAAAGCAAGGGAATGAGCTTCAAGGAAGTGGCAGGACTCACCCATGCCAAGCAGGCACTCAAGGAAGCCATAGTGCTCCCAGTCCGCTACCCCCACTTGTTTGGGGGAGCCAGGCAGCCGTGGAAAAGAATCCTTCTGTATGGGCCCCCTGGCACTGGTAGGTACATATCTCAAACGGCCCTTTGGCACTGGTAGGTGCATATCTCTAATGGCCCCCTGGCACTGGTAGGTACATATCTCAAACGGCCCTTTGGCACTGGTAGATACATATCTCTAATGGCCCCCTCATGTACATATCTTCAGTGCAGACTTTTTATATCAGCTCTATGATTGGAACGTACTTAATTATACTTTCTAGGACATGCTGAAATATGTTTTTTAGAGCTAATCGGAATTCTTAAAATGTTTTGAAACATTTAGCAAACTGTCAGAAAACTGGAATGTAAATTTAGATTAATTCATGCCGAACTTGTGAGCTGACACTCACCCCCTACACACCTTGGTCTCTTTGCCCCTCCACCTCCTCTTTCTCTATCTGTACCTCCACTATAACATCTCTTTTTTTCTCTCCTTCCTTCTTTCCCTCTCCTTCCTTCCCTCCCCTCTCTCTCAGGCAAGACCAGACTAGCACAAGGTATTAGTAATGGTAACGTTGCTGCATGTACATGTAAAGTGAGGAATTGTTGTCAATAGCGGTTAGTGGAGAGATAGATTCGACATTCTATTCCGTGTCAAGTGCAGATCTCATTTCCAGTTGGGTTGGAGAGAGTGAGAAGTGAGCAGCTGTTCTCCCATTCTCATGGCAGTTCTAACACACCACCATTTACAGATTAATTCGGGACTTATTCCAAAATGCCCGGCAAAAGGCGGGAAGATCAGTATGTCTAGTGTTTTTCAACTAAAGCAGATTTCCATCATCACCACCTGATCTAGGTCATCTTCATAGATGAAATAGACAGTATCTGTCGCCACAGATGTTCCAAGGAAGAGGAACATACCAGAAGGATTAAAACTGAACTGCTGCGTCAGGTACATAGGCCCTCTCATGCCCCTCCTCCTCCTTCTCCTGCTCCTATTTCCTAACCCTTTTGTTCCCATCAGATGGAAGGGGTGGACCATACTGCAGACACACGGGAACTTTTTCTGCTGTGTGCAACCAACTGCCCTTGGGACCTGGACACTGCATTTTTGAGGCGATTTCAGCGAAGGATCTATGTAGCCTTGCCCGACAGGTAAATATGTCACTGGACCAGAAGTGGTCATTTTGTACTACATGATGGTAAGCATAGGGCAAGATTTCATGGAGGAATGTATGTTGTTATATACTTCGGTTCTAACGTTAGTGACCAAAACTTCCCATTTTCACTTGGGGGGCCCAAGGACATATATGTGTAGTAGTGTGATGGCCTCCAGTCCATTCCTCATGGCTCACCCACATGTCAATTCCTCCACAGTGATGCCCGTAAACAGATACTGCATCTCCACACTGAGCAGGCTGGAGTGGCCCTCAGTAGGGAAGAGGTGGATGGGTTGGTCCAGCACACAGAGGGTTACTCCGGCAGTGACATGACAAACTGCATTGCTGATGCCCTCTTGGAGCCAGTGAGAGAGCTGGAACATGCCACATGTTGGAGGCCCGTTGGAAGGGACCAGTACTGTCCCTGTGACAGCACTCACCCCGAGGCTCTGTGTCAGATTCTGGCTGATATCCCTCCACAACAGGTAAGGTTCTGATGTATTTTATTCTCTTTTACTCACATCTGTAGGTGTGCCTTCGTGAAGCAAGCATGAAGGATTTCTTGAAAGCATTAGAGCGAAATTCTCGTACCATTGCACAGCAAGATTTGGACAAATACATTGAATTCACACAGAAATATGGACATGCAGGTTAAGTGTTCTACAGTTTAGCAAGTCCCAGAAATCAAATCACTCTACAAACACCAATATCTCACTAGAATTTAATAGATGGTAGAGAAGGCAATTTAATGGTATTGTTTAGAATGTGCTTGACAGCAGAAAGTTGATAAGTGATAGTGGCCAGCCACAGTTGGACTTTTTAATAATGAATCTTCCTTCTAGGGAAATCAAAAGCATATCAGCCACAAGTCACACAATATGCATGCACAAACACCCACACATGCACACTACACATATCACCAGTATAGCCTACATTCTCTTTTATTCATCAGTTTTCCCAAAGGCTGTGGTATTTCTGTTCATCATTACTATCACTCCACCTTACCCCATGCTTTCCCAGCTCATCTTCTTCATATGTACATAGCTGCTTGACTTCTCATTGCCCCAATATCAGGTCAGGGTCCTCCACCTTGAACCTTACCATGTGAGCTTCAAATGGCATTGCAATGGGGCGTGGTTGTGACTTAGCCAAGGGACCCACTATACCACAAATTGTATGAAACAATAAACTAAGAGACTTTACTGCCATGTCATGCTGAAAGTGAGCTGCAATTGTGACTTTGGTCACAATCAGATTCATTCTTGTCATGCTAACATCTTGATCAAGGACTGGGGATGAGGCACACCTGTTGCATTTGACTTTACAGCCACTTCTCCACTTCATCCAAGTACACATCTGGAAGAAGTGTGCCTGCTTGGTCGCTAGCAAAGTCTAATACAGCCAACACTATATGTTAGGTGCTAGAGTGGGTGTGCATCCCCTTGGCTGTTGTTTTCTTTTATGGCAATAGATCAAATACCTCATGAAAAGGAACAATTCAAGCAGTATATCAAATCAAAGCAAGTGTTAATTTTCAACAGATTATGCAAGTACTAAAAACGATTAAAGATGTATGTCTACACACTCCGTGTGGCTTGTACTTGAATCTTCACACAGTGGTTCCCTCAGACCATAGTTGACTGTCACAGTGGTGGTGCTGACAGTATTGGTAGTGGGGTCATCCAGCTCTATAGGAACCATTAATTCATATTTCCTTTCCAATAATCCATTCATCATATCTCTGGCTCTGTCATACATCTAGCAAGCCTTGAGGATGACCACAATGAGATGGTACAAGACAGTCACCATCAACACCACTACATAGAGACCCACCACAACACCAACAGATATGCTGATGTGACTGTGGACACAAAAGGCTCTAGCTATCCTTGCCTGTGCTATGGTGTAAAAGATATCTAGACTCTAGAGTAGCCTGGATGGACAGCTAGAAGCAGAGATGGCTTGTCAGAACTATACACTGGATTTAAACTGTACATCACAACTAGAAGCCAAAGCCTTGCTCCCAGCCACCATCGCCACTCCCCCTTATAGGGGGGCATAGTGGGCATCATTCATTGGTTTCATCTGGTTGGCCTTCTTGTGGAGATCGTTGAACAGTCCGTTGTGTTTACTGTTCAACGAAAGCGATAGCACACATGCATGCAGGTGTAGAGTAGGCACAGGGTCATATGTCACCATTGCAACCCGAAACAAAGCACTATATGTATCCCATGAAGGTGTTCCAAATTTCCATCATAACCTTAATTGTGTTATTTCCACGCCGCGCCGTATCGCATATCTGATGATTTCCACAGCAAAAAAAACGCAATTATTGATTTCACAACGGATTTTGAATCAATTGTTAAATCAACGCATGATTTGACAGTAAAATCAAGTGCGCTTGATTTGCGATTGATTTTACTGTCAAATCAATACATGTAATTGATTTGACGCGTTTTTTTTTTTGCTGTTAATTCACTGTACATGTACAGTATCCGGCTCGAAAATTCATACTGTTTTGGTTTACATAGCATGCATGCATGTATTTGTTTATAGATCGATGAAGTTCGTTAGACTAAGAGCTGATACAAGCATTAGGTCTATCTTTATATTGTGATAAGACTCTCTTTATGGCCGTAGTCATTTATAAAAATTTAGGTGGACTTATTACATGAAAAAAATAATTCATGCACACGTACTACATAATGAGCATGCATACATGGAAGTATTACATGTATTACACATAAAACAAATGTTCGAAATACAGTATGAAAAAACGGCTTATGAATTAATGTGTCCGCACTGCTCGATAATCTGTATCTTCTTTATACATGTACATGTGTATATGTACGTTTAAATCATGCTCCAGTTTAACCACTGACTGCATTTGTTGCTGGCATATATAAATTTTGCAATCTTCACTATACATGTACTTCTGTGTATGTATAACTGACGTTAATAGATGAATTGAGATGATACTGTTTAATTTCATACCACCAGGCTGACTAAGGGCTTCAACTGGAAGATTGCAGTCCAGAACTGATATATTTAAAAGCCAAGATCAAAATCCTTCCTATAAATATTCATTTAGCCTGTATTTAGGATCATATAAAGGAGCTGCATGCTATAATGTACATATAACTTTATATCCATCTTGATCAAATGGATTAACTATAAATAGCTTCAAAGTACACTAGTCATTATTTCGCTTCCGCAGAATTTTGAGCCTCTCAACTATACCTTCTAGGCAATTTTCAGTGGCTTGGAAGTGCTGGATCTGAAATTTGAATGCTGCAACGTGCACGTTTAGTTTCAACCATTCGCCAGAAAGTGTTGAAAGACTCCTCTGAACCCATGCTTTTTAAGGTTGCAACCATCATTTTCATAAGGCTCTGACCATCAGAGGCTGATACAGAAGACCTCTGCAGTGCTTTTGAATGGTTATCTGCCATGTTCAGCACAATTCTGCCTAGCTCTAGCTCTACTCCAAAGAAAAAGTCAAATGTCTCAATTTGCTTTTCAACCCCTGCTATGCGAGCTCGCATTTCACTGTCACCAATTCTCTGAAAGGGAAGTCAATGCTGATGCTCTAACAGTCCAATGAGTAGGGCATAGCAACCTAATTCCTAGTACATCAAAGACAAACATGTTTTGCTTTTTCAAAAAATCACTTGTTGTTTGCATGGGGGATTTTTCTTCAACTGTGTCGAAAATGTTTATTACCTTTGATGGCTTCTTGTACAGCTTTAAAATCAGTGACTTTGCAACATTCTTTATACCTACATTAAACCACATGAGACTTGTGATATGTGGTACCTGATAAAAGTGCTCACTATGCCATGAATAGTATGAATTCACAATGTTAAGCCCCTCAATGTATATCTTCACTTGAACTTGATTATCAGTTATATTCAAACCTACGGCAGAGATCACCTACAGCCATGTAAAAAAAAACTGTGTGGCTACCTCTGGCAATTGCTTGAGATAGCACTCTTCTGGTACAATCCATCTCATGTGTCTGGGCAGTTGTGTGCTTAGGCCTTGACATAGTGCATATCCCAACAACTCTGCATATACTGAAGGTACATTATGCATCATACAGCATCACACTAGATTGCAGCACATATCAACCACAGGATGACTATCAGAGTACTAAAGTATTTGCAGAGTTAGTAAAACACAAAACATAAGCAACATCTTGGATGTTAAAACATTTTGTATTCAAGATATGACAAAGGAAAATAGTAAAAATAAAATTAAACAAAGCGTTTAATAAAGCTAGTACTAAAACGTCTAACATTAACACACTCTACATGGCATGTACTTTAATCTTCACACAGCGGTTCCCTCAGACAATAGTTGTCTGTCACAGTGGTGGTGCTGACAATATTGGTGGTGGGGTCATCCAGCTCTATAGGAACCCTTAGATTATATTTCCTTTTTAAATAATCCATTTATCTTCTCTCTGGCTCTGTCATGCCTCTTGCAAGCCTTGAGGATGACCACAATGAGATGGTACAAGACAGTCACCATTAACACCACTACATAGAGACCCACCAAAACACCAACAGATACTACAGTCATCTGTGCTTGTTCTGAACTCTGGTCTAGAATGTAAGACATTGACAGAGCTAGTGCAATATAGTTGAGGAGGTAAACAGATCAAGATAATTGTGCAATCCATTGTACAAGATGGTATATCTGTTGATGTGACTGTCCAAATGGCTTTATTCCTGCTTGTGCTATGGTGAACAAGATCACCACAGTAGCCTGGATAGACAGAAGCAGAGATGGCTTGTCAGAACTATACACTGGATTTAAACTGTACATCACAACTAGAAGCCAAAGCCTTGCTCCCAGCCACCGTCACCACTCCCCCTTATAAGGGACATAGTGGGCATCATTCATTGGTTTCATCTGATTGGCCTTCTTGAGGAGATAGTTGAACAGTCTGTTGTGTTCACTGTACCGTTCAATGATTGGAATGAAAGTGAGGGCAAAGGTGTAGGGGAGGAGGAACAGGGTACATGTCACCATGGCAACCACAGATAAAACTGTATGCTTCCCATGAAGGTATTCCACATTTCCATCATTGAACCACACATACATGTCACCACTGGGCAGGTGGACTGTGGAATATGTAAAAACATCAATGACAGTCCTCAATAGTTTGGAATATGACAAGTAGATGAGAGTAGATAGGACATCAACTGCTCTTTCTCCTATGATGATGGGAAATCTATACCGACAGGAACTAGTGGAGGAGGTTGGAGATCTCTGAAGACAGTAGTGGCAGAGCACAATGACTGTCATGGTGAGGATGAGGAGGTAGGCTGGGAACACAAACTGAAGGCCAGCCTTGTCAGCATCATCCATACCATCATAGAAACACAGAGGGAGCCCAAGGTCAAGGTTCACAAAGGACACAATCACCTTCATAGGGTTTAGAATGGATTGGCTGAAGAATATTGAAGTATTGACTTGAATAATGTTGGCATAGAAGATGAGCCCATAGAGTGTGCCTTGTGTTACAGTGAGGTTGAGGAAGAACAGTGCTGCCACCAGTAAGACACCCAGCACTGCAAACATCACAAGTGTGATCAGCCACATATCTGTGCACACCAGGCACTTGGAAGAACCAAAGATCACACTATGGTTACCATGGCAATGACCACAAAGAATGCCAGTACGCCTTCCATTGCACAAGTCCCCAGGCCTACTTAGAGAAAGCTTATTTAGGATGCTATTGCAGTAGTCCAAAGGACAGGTTGAAGCCAGTGCTGGAAGAGTGTTATTGTACACACCAATCCAGTTATTTTTATTTCTAGTCACAGTACCATCTGATGTGTCACAGACCACTCCACGTGATGTGAAGAACAGTGAACAGTCACACTTTATCTGACCAGTAGAAGAGTCTGACATCAGTGTGAACCCTGGCTCACATGGTAACAGCTCCACTTCAATGACAGCTGATAAGTGATTAGGATTATTGGAGAGAAGTAGTTTAAATGAAGCCATTTCTGGTCCATAGATGTGGTACTGTTATGTTTTGAGAGGTGGTATCAATTTGTGTGTATACCACACTGGGTGATGGGTTGTTTCCATCACCTACTGAGGTAACATTAAGTCTCACAGTCCCACCAGGATATGTGGTAGCCTTTCCTTGGTACTGACTTGTGATATTGCAGAACTTAGGGTCACTGCAGCCACACAAGTGCACATCTGTTGGAAAGGTGAGTACCTGGAGGTCACTTCTGTCTCCTGGTAATGATGTAATATTGAAATAACTGGTCAGGTTAGAAATATTTACACATGATTCGTCATATCGAATGCAATTATTATTACAGTTATAAATAGGTGTGGCATATACAGCATGGCCACCTTGCTGTGCATGGTTATCAGTGAAGGTGATGGAGAATGTTTGGGGTTGAGGTAAGTGTACAGGGTAATTATAGATGAAAAGTATGATGCATTCGAAAAATCCCAAAGCCTGGTACTTTACCCCATCATTGTAAATAGCACCACCTGATCCAGTTGCTACATTTCTGGAAAATTCCACTCTACACCCCTCATAGAAGTGTATTGGGGCATTGTAAGATAGACTTATGGGCCCTCCATTCGTGTACTCTGTGAATGTAATGTTACGGAACAGAATTAGGAACCTTGAATGGCTCCTTTGGGAGAGTTAGATGAGAACTGACTCCCTGTGGGGGTGTTTCCAAAGATTTCCACCTTCACTCCTGTCTCCATCAAAGTAAATAGCCCCTCCCCTAATGCAGTGATTATTTTTAATAATCACATCCTGAAGAATGAGTAAGCACCCTGGAAATCAGTGCCATTTTGTGCATGGACTGCTGCTCCAGTGACTGCAGTGTTGTTATTAAATGTTGAGTTATACATGATTATTGCATTGATGACAAAATGATTTTTAGTTCATCCATCCAACCACACAGTGCCACCATAAGTAGCACTGTTGTTCTGAAATGTGCAGCTTGTGATTCTAACATCGCCTGTTGATCCATCCAACCTCACAACACCACCATAAGTAGCACTGTTGTTCTGAAATGTGCAGCTTGTGATTCTAACATCGCCTGTTGATCCATCCAACCTCACAGCACCACCATAAGTAGCACTGTTGTTCTGAAATGTGCAGTATGTGGAAGATAGGGAGGAGCAAAGGAGGGGATAGCTAGCTAGCTCTTGAATAATACCTGTTAATTTACTTCCACCAAGCGGCATAAGGCCTAGCACAGCATTGGGGTCATTGGTCTCCTAGGTGGTGATATAAGCAGTATACCCCTTGGCAACATATCCCAACTGTAGTGAGACATGGCACACCCTCATCCTGGTGGGATGGTGTTCCATTTCCTCTTCTCCATCTCCACCTAATAACATCGACCAAGAACAGCTCACATCTGGCAGACACACATATTTGAATGAATATACAATATTCTTTCCCCAGACCAGCAGTGTTGTGGCTGCTGGTGTTGCATTTGCTATGGGGTTAGTCAGTTCCAAGGATGCTTTGTCATGGGGGTCAATTCAACATTCCAACCATTGTGAGCTGGAGTCAGATTTTCATCCAATTTGTTGGTCTTGATATGAAAGTGACTTGTACCATTTATTGAGTTAATAACGTTAATGGTTTACGAAAAACATGCCACTGAATAATTAAATATTGTAACTTTGCGCACTCCTATCTTAGCTGCAATACACTTGACAGAGGAGTTTTTGGCATCAAATTGAAGTCCATGCATGATCGGCAAAACTGATCTGTAATGTTGGGATGTGGGTAAAGGGTTAAATTTGTTGCAAATTTTGGAATACTTAGGTGTTGTCCATATTGGAACACAATTTATTTATTTTACACAAGTGAAGGGACTATCATGTCAGTATTTTGCAGAAAAAGTTTGTGTATTGATTACCCCTGTGAACCATGCAAGGTTTTATCTGAGGGCGCCATTTTTGTCTCATCAAAATTCAAATTTGTTTACAAGTGGTGTTACGTAATTGTCTCACCACATCTGCCCACCTGTTAGCATGACTCAGCAGATAGTGTTTCCTTACTTCTTGGAAGTGTTTATTCAGTATGGCTTAGTGGTTCATTACTTTCCATTGAAATGCCCTGGCCATCCCACTCTTTATACCACTTTCCCATGCAATGAAATTGATGTGGTGTAATTTTGGTGGGATTTGGATTTGCAATGCACTCACCACCAAACATAAACAAGTGCATGGGATGGCAAACTCAGCTAGTTAATAACTGTTGTTAACTTTTCTGCTTTTGTACTTGTAATACCCCTATGAGAGAGCTTTCAATTGATACTAAAATTGTTGAATGATGGTTAATGAGTTAACCAAGGTTAATGTGGGAGGGACCACACAGAGTTGTAATCCTCGAGCAGCACACGGAAGGGTTGCAGTCACAGGTTGCCATGTCAGTCCCCGATGATTTTTTTATATTGTTGTTTTTGTGGTGGTTTCTTCTTCTGTTCAATTCCAGACATATGGTCTGTGATCATTAATGTGGGGGGGGGGGGGGGGGGGGGGGGGGGGGGGGGGGAAGATGGGGACCACAGGTTCCCCACAGGTATTACTCCCCAAGCTCGTATGGGATGGTTACCTGCCCACCAGCCCCCCAAGCTGGAGGTTGGAATGGCATGAGAACGGAGCACAAGGCATGAAGTTGGGAGTTTGGAATGGCATGAGGATGGAGCACAAGTCATGAAGTTGGGAGGTTGGAATGGCATGAGGACGGAGCACAAGGAATGAAGTGGGAAGTTGGAATGGCATGTGGACAGAGCACAAGGCATGAAGTTGGGAGGTTGGAATGGCATGAGGACAGAGCACAAGGCATGAAGTTGGGAGATTGGAATGGCATGAGAACAGAGCACAAAGCATACAGCAAGGAGCAAAGGCAAATTTTAATGTTTCAGCACTCACAGTGCCATCAGTTTTCTTCTTCAGCTCTGTGACTAGCAAGATAGCATCAGCCCACATCTTCTGACTGAGGCTGAAGAGAATTAGGGCATAACTGTCTGTTACAATACAGAGGCACCACTCTTTGAAATGCCAAATTACTGCCCTAAGCTACTTCATGCCACAGAATGTCTGCTGTGAGAAGGTTCAAATGACACACTAGTAAGTAAAGATAGTTCTACCTAATAGCTCCTTCCAGGCGGAAACTTGTTTCTAATAGAGTGTCTCTGTAATTTCAGACCCAAAAGGACAATCATTGCGGGCACACATTGTCAAAACCAAAAAAATAAAAATATAAGAATAAGTGATTAATAAGACTCTGAGACTGTTGGAGCAGACCTGATTAAGTGCAGAGTTCATCCCCATGTTTGGGATATCTTACAATTGTATGGCAGCTAAGAGGTGCATGTGGGCATCCAAAGTGACACATGAAATAGCAGTGAGCGATCAAAATAAAAGGTTGTACAGACATATCCATGTGATGACAGGCCCATCTGTCCATCACTCAATGCTATGTGCAGTTTGTGATGCTAGTATCACCTTCTGTTACAAACGAATGCACAGCTCCACCACCAGTAGCACTGTTGTTCTGAAATGTGCAGTTTGTGATGTTAACGTCACCACCTTTAGATAAAGTCAATTCCACAGCTCCACCATAAAAAGCACTATTGTTCTGAAATGTACAGTTTGTAATGATAACATCACCACCTGCAATTCCACAACTCAGTGGCGGATACAGGGGGGGGGGGGGGGGGGTCGGTGGTGTCCGGACCCCCTCAGACCCGATGATGAATAAAATTAAGTATCAATACTATTAATGAATGCAATTAACAACATCCCACGTGATATAGCGTATCATCCGGATGGCAAGCAATCTGTTCACTCACCTCATTCGGCAAGTATCTTGAGTTACTTTTCCAAGAAAGCAAAAGGTAATTATGTAATGCGCTAAAAGATTTAGGCCTACGCGTACAGGAATCACGCACCCGCCCGATCGCGTTATCTCGTTATGCCCGGTATACATACTGTACTTTTAAGTTTATGGGTCTTCTATAGTCCCACTGACCAGTTATCACACAGGCCACTTCTTGTATCGAGCCCGAAACGGACAACAACCATTAGTTCAATCAAATGTGAAATGCGGATAAATACGTTCTGTTCCATTCCACTTCCCCCCAACCATTATATTTGCCGCCATTTTTTAGTCTTTCGCCCCAGTTTAAGGCTTGATAGATAGTCTGTGTCGCTAAGAGCGGGACCCCCAAAAGCTTCCGCGCTTCGCGCGAGAGGGGGCACACCCCCTCCCGCACCCTCCCCCTATTGATTATTCATGCAGGACCCCCCCTTTTCCAGATTTCCTGTATCCGCCCCTGCAGCTCCACCTAAAATAGCACTATTGTACTGAAATGTGCAGTTTGTAATGCTAGCATCACCTTTTGATCCTTCCAACTCCACAGCACCACCACCGCCACTAGTAGCACTGTTAATTGTTCTGAAAAGTGCAGTTTGTGATGCTAACATCACCTTTAGAATCAAACAAATGCACAGCTGTTCTTTTTAAATGTGCAGTTTGTGATGCTAACATCACCTTTAGAATCAAGCAAATGCACAGCACCACCACCACCATCATTAGCATTGTTGTTCTGAAATATGCAGTTTATGATGCTAACATTGCCTGTTGGTCCATCCAACCACATTCTACCACCATCACTAAATGCGCAATTTGTGATGCATATGTTGTAGCTTGATTGCGCTTCCATTGAACTGCTTTGAAATGTGCAGTTAGTGATGGAAGTAAAACCCTTGCACTGAACTGAACCGAAACACTCTTCCTTCTTCTTCGCAGCGAACTGTGGTGTTTTTCATCGAAGACCCCGTTATCGCAATGTTGCCTTTGTTGGAAATGTCGCAGGGTGGTCCTGAAGGTATGCGATACACTCCGTCGTCCAACACAACAGTCGTATTGAACTCCAGCGTTCTGTTGCATATGTATAGTCCTGCTGAGGAATGGTAGCGGGGAGGTTTTTAATCTATGAATGAACGGATAAAACAAGCACAAATAGCATCGATATATGAACCATCGTCACTTTAAATTTTGTTGACCAGAGACGTAGGAATTAAGGTATTTTAAAAGGGGGTCCGGTGTCACAAGCATGTAGTCTTGCGTAGCTAGCCACCCACACCCTCGCTCTCCGCAAAGCGCATGGGTAAGTAGGCAATAATTAT
The DNA here is from genome assembly GCA_949361645.1 of Spongilla lacustris. Classification (NCBI taxonomy): domain Eukaryota; kingdom Metazoa; phylum Porifera; class Demospongiae; order Spongillida; family Spongillidae; genus Spongilla; species Spongilla lacustris. The sequence continues at coordinate 15,174,451 of OX442417.1, forward strand.
TTGTGCATCTACGGCCAGCGCCTATGAAAGAGGTGGGGGGGAGGGGGGAGTATCTTGAGCGTTGTTGTTTTCGGCATTAGCGATGGGAATCGGATTAGTCGCTAGCTGAGCTTTGGCCTTGTACTGGTATAAATATTAATTATCAATCACTGTACTTTTGTTACAATTCTTATTTAACGAGCGAGCATCATAAATCAGGCAGCGGGGGAACTCCGGGGCCTGGAATGTGGGGGGACCGTTCGGGAGTGACGTACACTTATATAGTTTTAGCGAAAAAACTGCAACCTTTTGTTTTAATCAGTTCTGAGAAATCGTTCTGTTTTAGACGGGGATCGAGCGGCCGCATGGTGCGCAGAGAGACCGTTAGACTGAGCAGGGCCGTCGCCGACTCGCCGCCTGTACGGTTCACCGTTGCACGGATAGGGGAGCATTTACAACCCTCTGGGGGCCCGGGCCCTACCACAATTAATGAATTATATTATCGCTTAATTACTGCAGTTGTTCTACGCAAAAAGGGTTATACCCCCCCCCCCCCTAGCTGGTTTGGACGAGTGTACCCTTTACCCGGGATGGCGTTTTGCAATTCAGAATAACCGGACCACTTCTATTACGGCATTGTCTATATGCTGCATGACATACATGTAATATACCGGGGTATAATAGTAATGGGACAGTTTCCGCGAAAATGTCACGCTTTTATAACATTAAAATTTTATAAAAATGCTTCTTGTTTAAACCGCTATATCTTCTGAATGCTAAACGCTATAGACTTCCTATTTTCAACAATTTTTTATCACACCATTTTTCTATACCAAATAACATTTTGGAGTCCATGCCAGTATTGCAACGTTCGATACCCGCCCCGGTTCAAAACCGCCATAACTTTAGGTAGGAGTAATCAAATTGCTTCAAATTCGGCTTGTACATACAGAGGTCCTATACCTATCGATTTGTTCTGTTCGTTAATTTTTATGCCATCCGTTACGAAGATCCAGTTGAACAAAGTACGTCCACTTTTTCCCGCTCGATTCGCGCCAATGATTTTGGCAAATCGCGTCTCGCTCAATGTATGGGGAGGCGGTGGTTATATCATTGGCGCGAATCGAGCGGGAAAATGTGGACGTAGTTTGTTCAACTGTATCTCCATAACGGATGGCATAAAAATTAACCAATAGTACAAATCGATAGGAATAGGACCTCTGTACCTACAACCCGAATTTAAAGCGATTTGATTACTCCTACTTAAAGTTATGGCGGGTTTGAACCCGGTCGGGTATCGAAAGTTGCAATACTGGCATGGAGCAAGTGCAAGACTCCAAAATGTTATTTGTCATAGAGAAATAGTGTAGTTTAAACTGTTCAAAATAAGAAATCGATATAGCGTTTAGCTTTCGGAAGATATAGCGATTTAAACAAGAAGCAATTTTATAACATTATAATGTTATAAAAGGGTGACATTTTCGCGGAAACTGTCCCATATATATATTTGCCCCGGGCCCCGGGCTGGCTCTCGGCGGCCCTGTCTACGGCTGGGCTACAAGCCATGTATCTCTGCTTCTGTCCATCCAGGCTACTGTGGCTTGTTCACCATAGCACAGGCAAGAATAGAGCCATTTGGACAGTCACATCAACAGACAGATAGATGCACCAGATATACCATCTTGTACAATGGATTGCACAATTATCTTGATCTGTTTACCTCCTCAACTTTATTGCACTAGATCCGCCCCTGTCAGTACATGTATCAGCGCTGTAGCTAACAGCGGTACTGTTTCGTGCGGTTATAATCGCACGCGGTACGCAAAATACACTCATGAATATTTAATGAGTCGTCCGGAAGGGGGGGGCACGTGCCCCCGGTGCCCCCCCCCCCCCCCCCCCCCCCCCCCCCCGGATCCGCCACTGCTACATTTCTTCCAGAGGAAGTGACTGTAGAGTCAAATGCATGAGGTCTGACTCATCCCAAGACCTTGACCAAGATGTCATGCATCAAGACAGCGATGAATCTGATTGTGACCAAAATCACAACTCACTTTCATCAGGACATTGTTCATAAAATCAAACAACCACCACGTACTGCAATGCCATTTGAAGCACACTTCGTTCAACCTGATCACGACCTGGTATACTGATGTATTCAGCATGAAATGGCAAATACATGTATAATCTTTGTGCCTTGCTACCTTGTCAGATCAACCAGTGGGTATGGTCTAGTGGCTGCTTCAGAATCAGATTGAGGGAGGAGGAAGCATTGGGTGGGGCTGAGGGACTCAGGCTACTACTGCATACATTTATCATATAAAAATCTCACACTTGCATGTGTAAACCATAGATTCAGCTGCATAGATTGTCTAAATAATCTATGTGCGAATGACAGAAAAGTGAATTCGTGTTATACTTATGTATCATAATAATTATAATGATTATATAATTTCAGTTATTATACAGCCGTGAAATTGAAATTGCTTTTAAAAAATAGGTGGTAGAGAAGGTAATTCAATGGTAATGTTTTGAAAGTTCTTGACTGTAGTGAAAGAGCCATATTCAGTGCCGATGACATGGTGCTCTGAAATAAGAATATGTTTTACAGTTATGACGCACGCCTAATCGCTTAATAATGCAACATGTAGTTGCAGTGACCTCGGATTTCTCCTTGGTGTCCTGTCCCTCCATGTGGGTCAGGATCTCACCCATACATGTATTTGTTTCAAGCACATGGTAGGCTAAATAAAGCATTTGCTACCAAAACACCCACTTTTGCAGGAAGGAGGTCCTAAGCTATGTAGGGCCTGTTCACAAGTAGGCATTATTTTAATCAGTTGGACCTCAACATAATCTGCTCTCCTTGATAAGTGTCATTTTCTGAAAGCCATCATTTCTGTCTTATACCTTATGGTACGCAACTTTTCCTGAAGTTCTAGTTGCTTGGCTACCTCATGTATTAATAACCATTACAAAGTGAAAGTGAACCATAATCATAATTTGTTCATTTCTAGGATTCTTAAAAAAGCATCTAGTCACACACACACACACACACACACACACACACACACACACGCACACACACACACGCACACACACACACACACACACACACACACACACACACACACACACACACACACATGAACAAAAGAGTGCCTACAGCTGCCTCCTAATACTTCCATGTAGATTTTTTATTTTGGGGCAACCTAGTCTTTTCAACATCAGCAGGCATGAACATTTAGCCATAATTTCTTCCAACGGCAACATAGTGTTGATGAATATGTTAGTTGTCTATTGTCCGATCCATCTCCACAAAGAAATGCTTCACTGTAATGGTATAGTCATGCAATGATCTTTGTGATGGCAGTTGCAAACATTCAGAGTCTCCCAGGCTTCATACATGCTCCATTGGACCTGTTTTAAATAGCATGTTATAACTTTATATTTCCTTGTCTTGGCAGGTCCCATTCATTGGTTTCATATGATTGGCCTTCTTGTGGAGATGTTGGACAGTCTGTTGTGTTCACTGTAGCGTTCAATGATTGGAATGAAAGTGAGGGCAAAGGTGTAAGGGAGGAGGAACAGGGTACACGTCACCATGGCAACCACAGATAAAACGGTATGCTTTCCGTGTAGGTATTCCACATTTCCATCATAGAACCATTTAAAAACTATTTAAAAAATACCCATGTCATGCTATAGATAGTATACGTACTAATTTGCCTAAAGGAGCCATTCAAGGAAAAATAGTTTACTGCTACTGCATGCATTCACAGAGAACAGACATGTAGATAGTTTAGAGAACTATCTATGGAACAGAGGATTGAACGGAGGGGGGCCGTACATCTGTCTAAGAATTCCCCACTATATGCAGGGTGCACGTGTAGGAGGAATATCGTTACTTGGAATGTGCGGCTGAGAAATGCATGTGCAGCTTCATAACTTTATCTCTGATGCATGTGGTGACGATGGTACAGATATCGATGCTAAATGTACGTACTTGTTGTTTTATCCGTTCTTGGTGGCTATGTGGCTAGTACAGCTGTTATGTCCGACCAAGTCAACGTAAACCTCCCCGCTACCATTCCTCTAGAGGACTACCTATGCAACACGACTGTTGTGTTGGGCGAAGGAGAGTATCACATATCTTCAGGACCGCCCTGCGACATTTCCAATGAAGGCAACATTACGATAACGGGGTCTTCGATGAACACTGTTCGCTACGAAGGAAAAGGGAGAGTGTTTCGGTTCAGTATAGTACAACAGCTGACCATGGCGGTATACATTTGGAATCACTTGAAAACACCATCATCACGAACTGTACATTTCAAAGTAGTTCGATACGGTCACAATCAAGCGATAACATATACATCACAAACTGCATCAGTATTTAATACAACAACATACGCTACAAGTACAAATACAATTAGTAACATTTTACTATACTAACTATGACCTACTCACAACTGTTTATTAAAAAACTACGACTAAAAGTCACAAGATGTAGTTGGTGAGACACATCTGGCCAAAATTGCCCTGGCATTCTGCCTCATGAGGATGAGGCTAAGGCGACTGTAGATGGTTGATGTAACCTCATTTATAGGTTGACATAGCTGGGTGGCCATCTTTTTAGACAGTTTAGTAAGCACATCAATAGATTCATTGCCCCAACCCCCAAACACTTCCACAACCAAAGGGATGCATGACCATCCTCTAAGGGCACATGCCTCGTTATTTGCAGAGTGCTTGGATTCCTCTCCCATCTCAGCTGCATGACCACAGGTTTGAGCCGCTTCTTGTAAAAATTGCAAATTTAGCGGATTGATCACCTTTATGTCAAATGCAGCTGGGCGGGAGAGGGACCAGTTTGGCACTAGGATATCTGCTGGTCTAGATTGATCCTTAGGAAGAATGCCACTTCCTTTCTCAATTTGTGGGGAAAGGCATGCCTTGTTGCAGAAGTCCGCAATGCAGTCTCTGAGCAGGTTGTGTCTAGTTATCATATCACCTCCAGAACGGCAAGTAAGCATGTGGTGTTCCCAAGCATCCATGTTGTGATGACAAAGCGGGCATGGAGTGCCATCAGGTGTCAAAGGAAGGCCAAGCCACCATTTTAGAATGACATGTGCTTCATCAGGCATCAAAGCAAGACCTAACTTTGGTGAAAGCTGCACTTTAAGCCACGCATGAGCTTGTGGTGCTGAAATAGCATGCAATCTAGCCTTTGTCACAGTGCTGGCAACTGAAAAGAGCGAATTGAAGTCAGCTTCTTCAATGCGAGAGGACAGTGAGTGCTGGCGAGGTGGAACATCAAGTACACTTTCCACTGAGATGGCATCTGGCTGACTGACCATGGCATTGTAAGCAGCAAGAAGGTGATCCTTTGAAGTTGCAGAGCAAATGTCTGAAGGTACTGACATGGTTAGAGATGAGATGTATGCAGCAGGAGCGTGGCGATGAAGTGAACACAGACCAAGGCCACCATGGCTCAGGTTAAATGTGGCCTGCTTAGCTGCTGGAAGTGTTAGTTCAATTGCTGCAGATAATTCAAAGCAATGAAGAACATCATTGTCAAATTGACTAAACACTGCCTCAGACATTGGTGAAGGAGGTGTTGACCGTGCTAGGTGGGCCAACTTACAGAAACTAGCACATGACCTCAGAATGGTGACAGCAACTTGAGGGTTGCTCAGTTGGGGTAGGAGCGACAATAGAAGAAAAGCATCTTTTCTTTTGGACTCAATGTATTGAGCACAATACTCAGCACTCCCAATGGGGACACCTAGCAATTCAAAATAAGGACAGGCTGAGCATGGAATGTCAGAAGGGAACATGGAAAGATCTTGGGGACTGAACAATTGACATTTAGATAAATTGATGTGAAGACCAGACGTGTTACTGTTGGCTTGCAAGATACCTAGAGCTCTGGATAGTGCATCTCTTGGTCCTGCCAGAGCCCCATCATCCAGATACCAGCAATTAAGCAGCAATTCTTTGCACTGGGGGTCTGCAGAGATTTTGAGAATGATGCAGTGCAGAACAAGTGCAAAAAGAAGAGGGCCCAAAGGGTCTCCTTGTTGGACACCTGATGCTGATATTAACTGACCCATTGGATGCCACAACTTTTGGTGCTGTGAATAGCACCAAGTCACCCATGGAAGAAGCTCAGGGAAGTGGATGGCACACTGGTGGAGGACAGCTTCCCGAGACACCAAGTTAAATGCATTGCGCATATCCACTTTTAAGATGGCAAAATCGCCATTATTCCAGTTGTCCTCAATAACTTGCCTGAGCTTATGTACAATTTTTTCCGTGCCAGCTGGACAAGCTACTCCATACTGAAAAGGATTGAAGAATTGGGTGGCCTTATCCTTCGTCAAAATGCAGGCACATTAACCCTAAAAATTTGTCATAATCCGGCCGGACTCGGAAATTGTTGAGACTGTGTTTTTTGTGCCAAGGGATATAAAAAAAAAGTTAAGCCTTGGCGCCACGTTTGAAGTGAAGGGTGGCGAAAACTCCTTACTGGCGAACATACCTCTATACGCGATAACTGGGTTCGATTCCAATACCTCTCTGATCATATAGAGCCGATGTGATGATGATTCAGATGGTAATTGTTTTATCCGTTCTCGGGAGTTACATGATTGTAATGTCCGATGAGGTCAACCTCACCGCTACCATTCCACCTGGCTATGCTCTACAGGACTACCTATGCAGCGGACCGCTCAAGTCCAATACGACTGTTGTGCTGGACGATGGAGAGTATCGCATGTCTTCAGGACCACCCTGCGACATTTCCAATGGAGGCAACATTGCGATAATAGGGTCTTCGATGAAAAACACCACGGTTCGCTGTGAGGGTGAAGGGAGAGTGTTACGATTCATTTCAGTACAAAACTTGACCTTGGAGAGAATGACATTCATTAGCTGTGGCATACAACTGGTATCGATCGAAAACACTGTTATCGCTAACTGCACATTTCAGAGTAGTTCAATGGGCCAGGGAGCGATATCGTCACAATCAAGTACCAACATAGACATAACCAGTTGTGTATTTCAGAACAGTGCTACAGATGGTGGTGGTGCTGTGATGTTGGATGAATCAAAAGGAAATGTTAATATCACAAACTGCATATTTCAGAACAACAGTGCTGGTTATGGTGGTGGAGCTGTGTGGTTATTTGAATCAACAGGTGATGTTAGCATCACAAACTGCACATTTCAGAACAACAGTGCTACTTATGGTGGTGCTGTGGCGTTGTACTATGGAACAAATGGCGATGTTAGCATCACAAACTGCACATTTCAGAACAACAGTGCTACTAATGGTGGTGGTGTAATGATGTATGGATCAACAGGCGAGGTTAGCATCATAAACTGCACATTTCAAAACAACAGTGCTATTCATACCAATGCTGGTTATGGTGGTGCGGTGTTGTTGGATGGGTCAACAGGCAATGTTAGCATCACAAACTGCACATTTCAGAACAACAGTGCTTATGGTGGCGGTGGTGCTGTGAGGTTGTATGAACCAAAAGGCGATATTAGCATCACAGAATGCACATTTCAGGACAACAGTGCTACTTCTTATGGTGGTGGTGTGAGGTTGGATGGATCAAATGGCAGCATTAGCATCACTAACTGCACATTTCAGGACAACAGTGCTAATAATGGTGTCGGTGGTGCTGTGATGTTGTATGAATCAACAGGCGATATTAGCATCACAGAATGCACATTTCAGGACAACAGTGCTAATGTTGGTGGTGCTGTGAGGTTGTATGAATCAACAGGTGATATTAGCATCACAGAATGCACATTTCAGGACAACAGTGCTAATGTTGGTGGTGCTGTGTGGTTGTTGTATGGATCAACAGGTGATATTAGCATCACAGAATGCACATTTCAGGACAACAGTGCTTATAGTGGTGGTGCTATGATGTTGTATGCACCAATAGGTGATGTTAGCATCATAAACTGCTCATTTCAGAATAACAGTGCTACTTTGTATGGTGGTGGTGGAGCTATGTATTTGCATGGACCAACAGCTGATGTTAGCATCATGAACTGCTCATTTCAGAACAACAGTGCTTATGATGGTGATGGTGGTGCTGTGTTTTTGGATGGAGCAACAAGCAATGTTAGCGTCACATACTGCACATTTCAGAACAACAGTGCTTTATATGGTGGTGGTGTGTGGCTGGGTGGATCAACAGGCAACGTTAGCATCACAAACTGCACATTCCATAACAACAGTGCTACTTATGGAGGTGGTGTGTGGCTGGGTGGATCAACAGGAAATGTTGACATCACAAACTGTACATTTCATAACAACAGGGCTATACTTGGTGGTGCTATGTGGCTGGATGGATCAATGGGCAATGGAGGAGCTATTTCCATCCTTTCAGCTCATGCAATAATCATTTATAACTCAGCATTTACTAACAACACTGCAGTCACTGGTGCCGCAGTCCATGCTCAAAATAGTATTAATTCTCAGGGCGAGCCATTAGGTCACCTGCTACTCCAGGATGTGGCTATTAAAGATAACCACTGCTCTAGGGGAGGGGCTATTTACTTTGATGGAATGAAGGTGGACATCTTTGGAAACACCCCCACAGGGAGTCAGTTCTCATCTAACTCTGCCCAAGGAGCAATACGAGGACAAAATGGTTTACTGCTGTTGCATGGTAACATCACATTCACAGAGAACAGAGGAGTGAATGGAGGGGCCGTAAGCCTGTCTAACAATGTCCCACTGCAATTCTGTGTGGGGTGTAGAGTGGAATTTTCCAGAAATGTAGCAACTGGATCAGGTGGTGCTATCTACAATGATGGGGAAAAGAACCAGGCTTTGAGAGGATCCACCTGCATCATACTCTTTATCCATATTTATCCAGTACCCTTGCCTCAGCCACAAATGTTCTCCATCACCTTCACTGATAACCATGCACAGCAAAGTGGCCATGCTGTATATGCCACACCCATTTATAACTGCAATAATAAATGCTTTCAATTCCAAAATGGTATTAATGAATGTACCAATGAACTAAACCTGACCAGTTATTTCACCATTACATCATTACCAGGAGACAGCAGTGACCTCCAGGTACTCACCTTTCCAACAGATGTGCACTTGTGTGGCTGCAGTGACCCTAAGTTGTGCAATGTCATCAGTCAGAATCTTGGAAAGGCTACCACATATCCTGGTGGGACTGTGAGACTTAATGTTACCTCAGTAGGTGATGGAAATAACCTATCACCCAGTGTGGTATACACACAAATTGATACCAGTGGTATAAACATAACTTTTGGACCACGGCAGGAGGCTCAGTGGATACGAACAGTATGTGGTACAATAGAGTACCAAATATATGGAGCAGAAATGGCTTTGGCTAAACTGCTTCTCACCAATAATCCTAATAATCCTCCAACCGTTATTGAGGTGGAGCTGTTACCATGTGAGCCAGGGTTCACACTGATGTCAGACTCTTCTACTGGTCAGAAAATGTGTGACTGTTCACTGTTCTTCACATCATTAGGAGTGGTCTGTGATACAGCAGATGGTACTGTGACCAGAAATAAAAATAACTGGATTGGTATGTACAATAACACTCTTCCAGCACTGGCTTCAACCTGTCCTTTGGACTACTGCAATAATACCATAAATAAGTTGTCTCTAAGTAGATCTGGGGACTTGTGCAATGGAGGGCGTACTGGAATTCTTTGTGGTCATTGTCATGGTAACCAAAGTGTGATCTTTGGCTCTTCCAAGTGCCAGATGTGCACAGATATGTGGCTGATCACACTTGTGATGTTTGCAGTGCTGGGTGTCTTACTGGTGGCAGCACTGTTCTTCCTCAACCTCACTGTAACACAAGGCACACTCTATGGGCTCATCTTCTATGCCAACATCATTCAAGTCAATGCTTCAATATTGTTCAATCAATCCATTTTAAACCCTATGAAGGTGATTGTGTCCTTTGTGAACCTTGACCTTGGGCTCCCTCTGTGTTTCTATGATGGTATGGATGATGCTGACAAGGCTGGCCTTCAGTTTGTGTTCCCAGCCTACCTCCTCATCCTCACCATGACAGTCATTGTGCTCTGCCACTACTGTCTTCAGCGATCTCCAACCTCCTCCACTAGTTCCTGTTGGTATAGATTTCCCATCATAATAGGAGAAAGAGCAGTTGGTGTCCTATCTACTCTCATCTACTTGTCATATTCCAAATTGTTGAGAACTGTCATTGATGTTCTCACATATTCCACAGTCCATCTTCCCACTGGTGACATGTATGTGTGGTTCTATGATGGAAATGTGGAGTACTTTCATGGGAAGCATACTGTTTTATCTGTGGTTGCCATGGTGACATGTACACTGTTCCTCCTCCCCTATACTTTTGCCCTCACTTTCATTCCAATCATTGAACGGTACAGTGAACACAACAGACTGTTCAACTATCTCCACAAGAAGGCCAATCAGATGAAACCAATGAATGATGCCCACTATGCTCCATATAAGGGGGAGTGGCGATGGTGGCTGGGAGCAAGGCTTTGGCTTCTCGTTGTGATGTACAGTTTAAATCCAGTACTTAGTTCTGACAAGCCATCTCTGCTTCTGTCCATCCAGGCTACTGTGGTGATCTTGTTTGCCATAGCACAAGCAGGAATAAAGCCATTTGGACAGTCACATCAACAGACAGATAGATGCACCAGATATACCATCCTCTGCAATCAATTGTGCAATTGTCTTGATCTGTTCTACCTCCTAAACTATATTGCACTAGCTCTGTCAATGTCTTACATTCTAGACCAGAGCTCAAACCAAGCACAGATGACTTTAGTATCTGTTGGTGTTTTGGTGGGTCTCTATGTAGTGGTGTTGATGGTGACTGTCTTGTACCATCTCATTGTAGTCAATGGATTATTTGAAAGGAAATATGAATTAATGGTTCCTATAGAGATGGATGACCCCACCACCAATACTGTGAGCACCACCACTGTGACAGTCAGCTGTGATCTGAGGGAACCACTGTGTGAAGATTAAAGTGCATGCCATATTGAATTTTCATAAATGAAATGTTTTAAACAATTTTGTACTAGTTTAAATAGCATAATGCTGAAAATTAAATGCTTTTTTGTACTACATGTATTTAATCCTGGAGTAATTTGCTGTTTCAATGCCATGTAACATGTAGCTTCGTCCCCAGGCCCTGTTTTATTAAAGTTACGGGGGGAAAAACAGGGCCTGGTAGACACCGCCATGGTCGAAGCGCGCATGCGCTAGTTTGTCCCAGAATACCTGGGGTAACCGTAATTTCCTTTTGGAAACCATTCCGTATACTCGTCTGATTTCGCGATGGCGTATTCTGTTGAGTTCCGAGAAGCGGTGGCTTATTCTTTATCGTGTCTTAACGAACGAAATCAGGCGAGCAGCATACGCCATCGCGAAATCAGACGAGTATACGGAATGGTTTCCAAAAGGAAATTACGGTTACCCCGGGTATTCTGGGACAAACTAGCGCATGCGCGCTTCGACCCTGGCAGTGCCCCGTAACTTTATGGAACAGGGCCTGGGGACGAGGCTAATGGTGTGCATGTACAGTGGAGATCGTGATAGTTGAACGAAAAAAATATTGGCATTAATTTTATGTTTCTTTGAATTTAAAACAATAACCACATGTGATATTGAAAATCTAACTGCACAGATACATGGGCTATACAATTGTCATCAATTAGTAAAAAAAATATGGTGTGTGTCACCTTCTACCACTTTCGTTTCAGTGACCCCAGTCTTGTCAACTGAGTTTTCCTATTTATCTTCACTCAGGGATAGCGTATCAGGATGATTATTGGGATGAAACTTAAGCACCACCTCTAATTGATTTGGCCGAGCCATATTCTGAACCCGGGAAACCGTTCGGTTATTGTCGAGCGATACGTAGCTTATAAAGACTAAAAGTGTTAAGCATTTTGTTTTTCGAAGCGCTCGATTCATGCTAGATAAAGCATTCAGTTATTCCGAAGGATGATCATTGCATCGTTTTGGGCAGGGTTGCCGAAGGCCAGTCCGGCCTGCCAGGTCGGCCTGCCAGGCCGGACATTTAGCTTGGCCTGGCAGGCCGGATTGTGACCTGACAGGCCGGCAGGCCGGGATCCACCCACTTATTATAATAAATTATTAATTCATTTCGCAATGTCTGTAGCTATAGGTGGGACATGTACAGTAATATTCAATTCCTGTGCCAATTCAGCTGCTTTGGACAGCAGGAGAGCATCAGAAAGTACTCCATTACGTCCACGCACACTAAAATTAATAATAAATGGATTGTTAGAATCGTTTATTGATTGCCATCAGCCTCTTACCTGCTAAACCATAAGAAGAGCCCCTTGTCTAGCAGAGGCCACTTAGGACTACGCCTCTTCTGCCTTTTTGTTTCAGGTGCTTGGAGATCCAGCTTGTGAAAGCCAGCTTTGACAGCCTTGCCTACCACAGAGCGATGGATCTCCTTTCCACACTTTTCTTTAAACCATGCAGCCACTATTTCTTCCGAATGACCTGTTTCAACTTTTCGCTTAGCTATCAGGCGCTTCTCTTCACCCGTGAGTGACATTCTTGTGAGTTTCTGCGACATGGCTACACTGACGCGCAATTGCACATGTACATGCGATATTGATACAGAGTAGGCCTATATATTATTGCATTATATTACATTTGCGTCTTGCGCTAGTTCATTGTGTGCTTTGCGCATGTTTGGAAGTAAGAATAGTGCTTTGTGCAATCTTTTGTCCTTGCATTTCGGCTGCTTGCCTGTAACAAAAGCTACTTTGTCTGAAATTGAATTCACTAAGGAACGAGCGATCAAGATTACATGTACTTTTGGTTGCATTGGCTTGTTGCAATGCATGCGCGCGCATGTAATCTTCCGCATATATATGAATATTATTATTGTGGCCACATATCACACCCCTGCGCTTATATCGAGGGAATGCGCCTATACATGTATCGTAGTGCGCTCTTATCGAGGGCAGACTGTACATGGGACAGATTCCGAGATAACTTCCTATGTTTTATAACATTATAAAATAATCGTGTTATAACATTTGAATTGTTGTATCTGCCGAACAATAAAGGCTATCGACTTCCTATTTTCAACACTTCATACTACACCATTGCCCTAGGGTAAAATACATTTTTGTGTCTTGCACTTGCTCAGTACCACCATTGCAACGTTCGATACCCCACCAGGCTCAAACCCAACATAACTTTCTGTAGGAGTAATCAAATCGCTTCAAATTCGGTTTGTAGGTAGAGAGGTCCTATATCTATCCATTTGTTGTGTTCGTTAATTTTTATGCCATCCGTTACGGAGATATAGTTGAACAAACTACCTGCACTTTTTCCCGCTTGATACGCGGCAATGATATAATCACCGCCTCCCATACTTTGAGCGGGACGCGATTTGCCCAAATCATCGGCGCGAATCGAGCGGGAAAAAGTGCACGTACGTAGTTTGTTAAACTATATCTCTGTAATGGATGGATAAAAATTAACAGAACAAATCGATAGATATAGGACCTCTTTACCTACAAACCGAAGTTATGTTGGGTTTGAACCTGGTGGGGTTTCGAACGTTGCAATGCTGGCACGGAGCAAGTGCAAGACACCAAAATGTATTTTACTATAGAGTAATGGTGCAGTACGTAGTTATGAAAATAGGAAGTCGATAGCCTATACCGTTCGGACGATCTAGCGATTCAAATGTTATATAACACGATTATTTTATAACGTTATAGAGTGGAACTTCGTATAAGGAATTCTGGTGTGGTTTGAAAAATATCTCGGCCATTTTAAGTGGTGCAATGATGACAAACACATTTTGAAGTAGCGGGAGACCCAAACTAAATCACTAGGGTGTTTTTGGTCCGTATAAACCTTCAGTTGTTTTAATTCGACGTGACCCAACTTTACCCGACCACGCTCACGCGTTCACTGCACTTTCTAGGATATAGTAATGGGTCTCGCTGTGTGGTTCGATCAAACTTCAGTGATTCCTATACCTATAAATACTTTAAATAGCAATGCACCACTTACCGTTTGTTCAAAATAATTCAAAAACGACAATAGCCTAGAGAGCTGCCATCTTTTTCACACAAATTGGGTTTATTGTACAGTTATTAAAAATTAACTCCTTTTATTATTGTTAACGGGCGTTAAATATACATTCCAGTCGTGCGCGCGCTGCGTTTTCGCTCAACCCTACTCTATGGCAAGCCTTGGTGGAAAGAAACCTAAACCAGTGCACGAGAGAGAGTGTGAAAAGCTCCTATCAGGACAGATTCCTTGCACATCCATTAAAAGTGGGGATGAGACGATCCGTTTCCGTAGTGTCAGGGGAAAGTGGTACTTCCATCTGACCTACAACCCATGGCCAGTAGGACATTCGAAAAGCAAAGGAGTGACAGTAGAGGACCCGGATGAGAGCTACGTTCTAGGTACTAGGTAAAGGTTATTGGCAAGCCCATTGTTCAAACAACAGGGATCTGCACAAGATCTACCATCAGCAGCCCCTCCCACTCCCAACTACACAACCAGATCATACTCCAACAACATCAGTGACATCAATACTATGCCGGGCTGTAAAAGTAAAACTCACCTACCGAGCCTCTGATATAATGTTGTGTTGTAATTTCAATTATAAACTTGAAAAAATGCAAAATAAAAAATCAAATTTTTTTTTTTTTCAAATAAAGTCTCTTATTATCCCCTTTATGTCACTACAAAGCTATGCATGTAAATAATAATATATAAAAAGCATAGGTTGCATAGAAACACGGTGCCATTACTGGGTCATTTATACGTGGTTCCACTCTAAAACATAGGAAGTTTTCTCGGAAACTGTCCCATATAGTAATATAGTTATTATACAATCAGCTGGTAATGGTTACGATTTACAAATTACAGATACAGAAACTGAGTCTGAGATACGTAACATGCAGTGATGCAAACAGCGCGCTTGCTATCTAAATAAATACTTGTAATTAACCCTGCATTGTGCTTCAGCATGACACACGCCTCCAAACATTGAGGGAGAAGGTTCCATCTCTGGCGCTGTTGAATCAGCTTAGCTCGCGAAAACACCCACTCGGATGGAGCTGAAGAAGTATGAATGTATAATAAATTGTTTAATAATATCATAATGTTTTGTGGTTAGCCATGAATTTTTAATAAATTGCTTAATAACATCAATTTATCCGACCTGGCAGGCCGGGGCTGTCAGGCCGGCCGGTCACAGGCCGGACCCCGGCCTGACTTTCGGCAACCCTGGTTTTGGGCCCCTTTTACAATGTACCAGCTTGTTTTTCCTTTAAAATTCGGGTTGCCTAACTTCTGGCTTTAAAAACAGCACCATTTTCGGATGAATTTCATTAAAACGATGTCTTTATAAACAAACAGTTATTCTCAGTTATGGTTAAGTAAGTGCAGCTGAGTAATTGGGCGGTGGTACGACTCAAACCAAGAACGGTTCTTTTCAGAACCAAGCATAATCCATCTGTGAACGACGGCGGAGAGCAAGCAAAGGGGTAGCGCGTACTTGGGCATCGCTGCAGGAGAGAAAAGTTCCGAGTGTAATCCCAGCGATGCCCAACCGCCGCCCAGGTATGCTCTACCCTTATACTTACTCTCCGCCATCGGTCACAGCTGAAAAGAACCGTTTTCAGCTTGACCGGACCGCCCATTTTATCAGCAATAACTGGACGTTCTAATGAAATTCATCTGAAAATGGTGCTGTTTTTAAAGCCAGAAGTTTGGCAACCCGAATTCTAGTGGAAAAACAAGCTGGTACACTGTAAAAAGGGGCCCAAACGATGCAATAATCATCGCTCGGAACAACTACATGCTTCGATTAGCATGAATCGAGCGCTTCGAAACACAAAATGACAAACACGTATAGTCTTTATAAGCTACGTATCGCTCGACAATAACCGAACGGTTTCCCGGGTTCAGAATCTGGCTCGGCCAAATCATTTACAGTATGGTGCTTAAGCTACATCCCAATAATCATCCTGATCCGCTATTCCTGAGTGAAGATAAATAGGAAAACTCAGTTGACAAGACTGGGGTCACTGAAAACGAAAGTGGTAGAACGTGACAGTCACGTGATGCATCATATTTTTTGTCTACTTGATGACAATTGTATAGTACATGGATTTTCAATATCACATGTGGTTATTGTTTTAAATTCAAGTAAGCATAAAATTAATGACAATTTTTTTTTCACTGTACACCCACCTAGCCTCGTCCCAAGGCCCTGTTATTATTAAAGTTACGGGGGACACTGCCTGGGTCCTAGCGCGCATGCGCTAGTTTGTCCCAGATTTCCTTTTGGAGACATTCCGTATATGGCGTATTCTGTTGAGTTCCGAGAAGCGGACCCGCCGGTGGCTTATTCTTTATCGTATCTTAACGAGTGAATTCAGATGAGTATACGGAATGGTTTCCAAAAGGAAATCATGATAACCCCAGGTATTCTGGAACAAACTCTACCAAGCCCTGCGTGTGTTGTGTGTAGTACAAACTTTTGGTACTGCAACATTCAGAAGTGTACTAGTATGAAGTGGATAAGTGACTGTTTGTTTAAAGTTTAGTCAAGCAACACAGTGGCGGATCCAGGAATTGGGAGGGGGGGGGGGGGGGGGGGGGGCGCACCGGCGAGGGTGTGGCAAGTGGTGGGGCGAAGTAGTAGGCGGGGCCGCCCCGGGGAGGGTGCGGGAGGGGGGCACCCCTCCCGCCCAGCTAGGGGGTGTGGGGGAGCGCTGTAAGCTCCCCCACCGGGGTCTGGGGCTCCGCCCCAAAAGCCAACGCTTTTTTGCGTAGAAAACCCCCCAAAAAGTACGTAAAAATTGCACTAAAAAATGTAATTACTGATCGAGGCTGGGGAGCGAACAGATCAAGAGCTCAGCCGCTATATGTTCAATGCGCCGATGCATCGCCGTTGATAGCACATGTCCTGAAGTTGAACTCACCGTTTATTCGTTTAGAAAATATTGAAATACTACCTTTTCATATGGTCACATGACGCGTGGGCGTTAATTGCTTTATTTGCCTCCACGGAAGTATATGGGCTAATTTTGGGGTTCTGCTCGCGTTTTTGGTACTTTTCCATATGCTCTCTAGAGGGTAAATTGAATAACATACGCTAAACGGCCGGCTAATGATCTCTGCCTGTACTTCTA
>OX442417.1:15191876-15266876 GCA_949361645.1 Spongilla lacustris
CTACCATAAGTAGCACTGTTATTCTGAAATGTGCAGTTTGTGATGCTAACATTGTCTGTTGGTCCACACAGCATCACAGCACCACTATCACCATCATTAGCACTGGTATTCTGAAACGCGCAATTCGTGATGCATACTTGTATGTTGTGGCTTGATTGCGCTTCCATCGAACTGCTCTGAAATGTGCAGTTAGTGATGAAAGTATTTTCAATTGATCCCAATTGTATACTACAGTTAATGAATGTCATTCTCTCCATGTGAACCCTTTGCACTGAACTGAACCGAAACACTCTTCCTTCTCCTTCGCAGCGAATTATGGTGCTTTTCATCGAAGACCCCGTTATCGTAATGTTGCCTTCATTGGAAATGTCGCAGGGCGGTCCTGAAGATATGCGATGCACTCCATCACCCAACACAACAGTCGTATTGAACTCCAGCGTTCTGTTGCATAGACAGTCCTGTAGAGGAATCGTAGCGGGGAGGTTGACCAGGTCGGACATAACACCCGATAACACAAGCATCCATGTATGAACCATCGTCACTAGTACTTTTGTTGACCAGAGACGTAGGAAGGTATTTTAAAAGGGGATCCGGTGTCACAGGCATGTACTCTTACGTAGCCACACCCTTGCGCAGTAGGGGGGGGGGGGGGGGGGGGGGGGGGGGAATCGCGACCAATCCCTCCGATCCCCTCCTAGCTACGGGCCTGTTATTTATGCTCTGTTCACCACATTAGGAGTTTTTGTTTTGTTTTGCTACAAGGTTAATCGCCCTGATGATTGGCCCGCCGCATTGGTCTGAATCCTGCTCTTCAGAGCCAATCAAAGGAGAGGCACAAGGAGGTAGCCTGGAATCAATGTTTTACGCAAAATATTACAATGGGCAAGAATTACAAGCCCTTTAATGGCTGATTTAGTAAAGAACGGCCTAAAAAAAAAACGGCCTGCATGGTGACCCGTCCGGTCCATTCTCAATGGCATACCGGCATCCTCAGAGTCAAGGATTTGTAGAAAGAGGTTGCATGGTAGCATTATTGGGGGCTCGCCAAGCAACAGTACAAAGGGAGACACGAAGGACTGCAATGACGTGCCTGACCATGTTTTCAAGAGTTTTGAACCATGGCTCAGTGTCATATCAGTAGAGAACACCGAATTGTATTTCTATACACTATAGGCTGTACTGCAAACGCATTTTATACATAAATATTAAGTAATGTGTATACGTAATTATACCGTACCGGTGTAATAGGATACCGTGTCCGCCGTATAGGCTGTCCGGCCGGACAATGTATCCTAGGATACATTGTCCGCCGGACTCCGTGTCCTAGGATACGCTGTCCCCCCTCGGACAATCCTTCCTAGGATTATCGGTCCGCTTTAGGATTATTTGTCCCCCCCTCCCTCTGACACAAGGGATGCACATATAATACTCAGCGCCATACGTACATGTGCACACTAGCTTGTATAAACAGTTTCTGAGCAATAACCAAACACTGCAGCATGCTGCCAACGGGATATATAAGTCAACATGTATAGAGCAATTAATATACGTTCATCCGTCCATTAATTCGAGCCATGCAGTTCTTTTCAAAGACTTGCCGTGCCAAACAAATATCCTTTCAGTAAAAGCCCTGCAAGTTATAGCTTTTTCACATGTTTGGTGTATCCATTCTTTGCATTGGAAGCACCGGATCATTTTCACCTTCTCAGGCATATGTTTTTTATATCACAGGAATTTGCATGTCTTCAATATACTAGACCTCATACAGCGCTTAATTGAGTACTAGGAAATGGGCTAATCTTGCTGTCTTGAAAATACTTTACCAAATGAGCTCTCATCTTCATACTGCTATGATACTGAATGGTACACACATCATCACCATTGCAATTGCTGGTTGCATATGCAATGCCAAAGAAACCATATTCTTCTACTTATCCACCTTCATCAATCTGGCAGATATGCAGCTCTCACCTCAGCACATTGCGTGATTTAATTGGAGACTTACTTTGAATATATTATAATATGCCTTTTTAAAAACTACACAATAAATTTATTATTATCCATACAGTACTGGATACACAAGGTTACACTATATAAATTACACACTTCTTGTGCTGCCCAATACCCAATACCCTGCTGGAGTGCAATGGATACTCTCTGGAGAAGGAATGGGAGGGAGTTGTGATGCTCTGCTGATGCCTGCTGATATCAGTGAGCAAACTGAGAGCATCAGGGCCAAGGGCTAGCTGGATTTGTTAGTGGATCAGCCGACTGTTCCCTGGTCTAGCTGGGCTTAGTTTAGGGTATAGCCATCTAGCCGGGCTTAGTTTAGCTTAGGTTCAGCAGTATGTAAGGTAAGTTTACATATTACAAAATTAGGGGGGGGGGGGGGGGGGGGGGTAAACTGAAGTACAACCTTGGACATATGAGGTAAATGTACTTTACAAACTAACCGCTCTTCTCGTCATGGCACGATCGCATGACCTTTAGCTGATTTTCCTTCTTTTTTCAACCTACCCTTTCGAAACAGTAGACTCTAAGCCTAACAGTTCTTTTGATCATTCTTTCATCCTGGCTTTGTTGCTTCTTCACGATACGCGCCTTCGCGTAAGTACATGTACTTAGAAAATTTTCATTGTACAAAAGCACCTCCGTTGTGATATCTGGCCTTATCCTCACTAACGCTCACCCCTTGGCTTCTTCGACACGACGACACGTGTTTGAACGGAAGTGATCGGTAGTATACGGAGTCACTTGTCGCTAATTATTTAGTCTGGAGGGCTAAGCCTTTGGAGAAGATCGGATCAAAGAGACAACTGTTTACGTATGTGTCGATGGTGGGGGGGACAGTCTATCCTAAAGGGGGACAATGTGTCCTAGGATACATTGTCCGTAGGCGGACAATGTATCCGGGGGGACACGCTATCCTGTTACACCGGTATCATTCGCTACCCATCGCTAATAATGCACATTATTAATACAGATCTATGCTTTGCACCGCAATCCCAGAATTGTCCTGATCCATGCTTTGCGCACGAGCACTTAATCCCAGGATTCCATGCTTTGCGCACGAGCAATCTCAGGATTACGCGGCCAATCCATGGTATTTTCCTCAAACTATATACATGGATCCCCTGGATTGCGCAAATCCATGCCGCGCCTTTGTGCATCTATATCAATTGAAGTGTGCATTGCCAAGGTACCCACTTGACAACAAATATGATAAGGAATAACGAAATAGTTTTATATTTTAGCTCGCACAAATATTAGAACATTATGAATACATGCATTGTTCATGCATGTGCTAATTATAGAACTATTTTGTTTTTTCCTATCATTCATGATCAACCGTGCTTTTTACACCAAATCCTAGCTATGAACCACCAACTTTCTCATAGAGAATGTTTTTACTTGTTTCGTTGCTTTTTATTTCACAACTGACTGGATGCTTTCAAACAGCGATCTAAATATATTCACTGAATTTCAAAACTCATGATGCAACATCTAACATACCCAAATAGTGGAAATAGTACGTAGCGTTTTTATGAAAATGAATAACATGACAAGGAATAGGGATGAGGCACACCTGCAGCCTTGACTGAGTTGACTCTACAACACAAAATACAAGGTATAGCACAATACGTTACCAATAGATCAAATAACTCCTCAAACAGAATAGTTCTACAGATCTAGTTTCTTTAATCCTCAGTAGATTGTGCTAGCTAGTACTACAAAATGTTTAAGCATTTAATATCGGAGCACTCTACATGGCATGTACTTCAATCTTCACATGGTGGTTCCCTCAGACCATAGTCGACTGTCACGTTATGGTGCTGACAGTATTGGTGGTGGGGTCATCCAGTTCTATAGGAACTATTAATTCATACTTCCTTTCAAATAATCCATTTATCTTCTCTCTGGCTCTGTCATACATCTTGCAAGCCTTGAGGATGACCACAATGAGATGGTACAAGACAGTCACCATCACCACCACTACATAGAGACCCACCAAAACACCAACAGATACTACAGTCATCTGTGCTTGGCCTGAACTCTGGTCTAGAATGTAAGACATTGACAGAGCTAGTGCAATATAGAGGAGGAGATAAAACAGGTCATAAGAATTGTACAATTGGTTGCAGAGGATGGTATATCTGGTGCATCTATCCGTCTGTTGATGTGACTGTCCAAATGGCTTTATTCCTGCTTGTATTTTGGTGAACTAGATCACCACAGTAGCCTGGATAGACAGAAGCAAAGATGGCTTGTCAGAACTAAACACTGGATTAAAACTGTACATTGCAACTAGAAGCCAAAGCCTTATTCCCAGCCACCATCGCCACTCCCCCTTATAGGGGGCATAGTGGGCATCATTCATTGGTTTCATCTGATTGGCCTTCTTGTGGAGATAGTTGAACAGTCTGTTGTGTTCACTGTACCGTTCAATGATTGGAATGAAAGTGAGGGCAAAGGTGTAAGGGAGGAGGAACAGGGTACATGTCACCATGGCAACCACAGATAAAACGGTATGCTTTCCGTGTAGGTATTCCACATTTCCATCATAGAACCACACATACATGTCACCAGTGGGAAGGTGGACTGTGGAATATGTGAGAACATCAATGACAATTCTCAACAATTTGGAATATGACATGTAGATGAGAGTAGATAGGACACCAACTGCTCTTTCTCCTATTATGATGGTAAACCTATAACAACAGGAACTAGTGGAGGAGGTTGGAGATCGCTGAAGACAGTAGTGGCAGAGCACAATGACTGTCATGGAGAGGATGAGGAGGTAGGCCGGGAACACAAACTGAAGGCCAGCCTTGTCAGCATCATCCATACCATCATAGAAACACAGAGGGAGCCCAAGGTCAAGGTTCACAAAGGACACAATCACCTTCATAGGGTTTAGAATGGATTGGCTGAAGAATATTGAAGTATTGACTTGAATAATGTTGGCATAGAAGATGAGCCCATAGAGTGTGCCTTGTGTTACAGTGAGGTTGAGGAAGAACAGTGCTGCCACCAGTAAGACACCCAGCACTGCAAACATCACAAGTGTGATCAGTCACATATCTGTGCACACCTGGCACTTGGAAGAACCAAAGATTACACTTTGGTTACCATGGCAATGACCACAAAGAATGCCAGTACACTCTCCATTGCACAAGTCCCCAGATCTACTTAGAGACAGCTTATTGATGATTCTATTGCAGTAGTCCAAAGAACAGGTTGAAGCCAGTGCTGGAAAGTGTTATTGTACACACTAATCCAGCTGTTTTTATTTCTAATCACATTACAATCTGATGTATCACAGACCATTCCAAGTGATGTGAAGAACAGTGAACAGGCACACTTTATCTGACCAGTAGAAGAGTCTGACATCAGTGTAAACCCTGGCTCACATGGTAACAGCTCCACCTCAATGACAGCTGGTGAATTATCAGGATTATTTGAGAGAAGCAGTTTAAACGATGCCATTTCTGGTTCATAGATTTGGTACTCTATCCTACCACATACTCACTGAGCCTTCTGCCATGGTCCAAGTGTTATGTTTTGAGAGGTGGCATCAATTTGCGTATAAACTGCACTGGGTGATAGGCTGTTTCCAGCACCTACTGAAGTAACATTAAGTCTCACAGTCCCACCAGGATATGTGGTAACTTTTCCTTGGTACTGACTTGTGCCGCCACACAAGTGCACATCTGTTGGAAAGGTGAGTATCTGGAGGTCACTGCTGTCTCCTGGTAATGATGTAATGGTGAAATAACTGGTCAGGTTAGGACTGCTGTTGCATTCAATTGGATCCAAATCCAATGGAACTATGGAAAAGCAATTATTATTACAGTTATAAATAGGCGTGGCATATACAGCATGGCCACCTTGCTGTGCATGGTTATTAGTGAAGGTGATGGAGAATTTTGTAGGTTGAGGTAAGTCTACTGGGGAATTATAGAAGAAGCGTAGAATGCATTTGGAAACTCCCAAAGTCACAACTTGATTCATTTCCACATCATTGTAAATAGCACCACCTGATCCGGTTGCTACATTTCTAGAAAATTCAACTCTACACCCCTCTAAGAAGTCCAGTGGGGAATTCTAAGACAGACTTATGGCCCCTCCATTCACTCCTCTGTTCTCTGTGAATGTGATGTTACCATGCAGCAGCAGTATACCATTTTGTCCTTGAACGGCTCCTTTGGGAGAGTTAGATGAGAACTGACTCCCTGTTGGGGAGTTTCCAAAGATGTCCACCTTCAATCCATCAAAGCAAATGGCCCCTCCCCTAGAGCAGTGGTTATCTTTAATAACCACATCCTGGAGAAGGAGGTGGCCTAATGGCTCAACCTGGGAGTTAATGCCATTTCTAGCATGGACTGCTGCTCCAGTGACTGCAGTGCTGTTAGTAAAGGTTGAGTTATAAATGAATGCAGATAATGGAAAGATGATACTAGCTCCACCGTTGGTGGCATTGTTGTTCTGAAATGTGCAGTCTGTGATGGTAACATTAACCATTGATTCACTCATCCACAGAGCACCACCAGCAAAACTAGCTCTGTTGTTCTGAAATGTGCAGTTTGTGATGCTTGTATCACCTTTTGATTCAAACGAATACACAGCACCACCACCATAAGTAGCACTGTTCTTCTGGAATGAGCAGTTTGTGATGCTAACATTAGCTTTTTCATCAAACGAATAGTCAAGCGCTCCACCAATAATAGCACTATTGTTCTGGAATGAACAGTTAGTAATGCTAACATCACCTTTTAATCCTTCCAACTTCACAGCGCCACCACTAGTAGCACTGTTGTTCTGAAATGTGCAATTTGTAATGTTAATATTAATAGCTGATGCAACCAACACCACAGCACCTCCATCATCAGTAACACAGTTGTTCTGAAATGTGCAGTTTAAGATGCTAAGATTATAATTGCCGTACCACATATCTATATCAGCTCTACTACCATCATTAAACGCGCAATTTGTGATCCATATGTTGGCATTGTTGTGACTTGATTTCGCTTCCATTGAACTGCTTTGAAATGTGCAGTTAGTGATGAAAGTATTTTCAATTGATTCCAAGTGTATATCACAGTTAATGAATGTCATTCTCTCCATGTTAAACCTTTGCACTGAACTGAACCGAAATATTCTCCCCTCTCCTTCGCAGCGAATTATGGCGCTTTTCATCAAAGGCCCCGTTATCGCAATGTTGCCTTTGTTGGAAATGTCGCAGGGCGGTCCTGAAGATATGAGATACTCTCCATCGTCCAACACAACAGTCGTATTGAACTCCAGCGTTCTGTTGCATAGGTATAGAGGAATGGTAGCCGGGAGGTTGACCTGGTCGGACATAACAGCCGCATAGCCCCCAAGAACGGATAAAACAAGTACATGCAGCATCGATATCTAAACCGTCGTCACTTCTGTTGATCAGAGACGTAGGAAGGTATTTAAAAAGGAGATCCGGTGTCACGGGTATGTAGCCACACCCTAGCCTCGCGCTCCACAAAGCGCATGCAAGGGTATAAGTATAGGCAACAGGGTCCGGGTAATTATGTGTGCATCCAGCTAGGCAGAGATTATAATTATTATACATGGGATAGTTTCCGCGAAAATTAATGTCCTATTGTTTATAGCAATATAAAAAGAATCAATATATCTCCCGAACACTATAAACGCTATTTTCAACAGTTCATACAACACTATTTAAACAAGTAAATAAAAACATTCTCTATGAGAAAGTTGGTGGTATATAGGATTTGAAGGCAATAGTGGTGTAAAAGGTAGGGAAACAAGGGTTGAATGATAAGGGAAAACGAAATAGTCCTATATTTAGCCCAGCAATACATGTATGAAATACATGCACTTTTCCCCTGAGAAATCACTTTTAATTAAAGTGCTAGCTCCCATTGAAATATTTTGCATGGGTAAAATAAGATATAAGCAATTAACTGATTTAGTGCAAGGTTCCAGCTAGGCCACCTCCTTGCCCCTCTCCTCTGATTGGCTCTGAAGAGTAGGATTGGTCCATACCTATCAAATCATCAGTGAGTTTTGAGTATGGAGTCCATTTATGCTATCATGTAATGTAATTTCATATAATTCATTAGCACATACAGTATGAATCAAAAAAAGATTTGAATTATCCGGATAAATCCGGATTATCCGAATTCCGGGATCCGCTCGAATTTAAAGCGGAACCGGATAGTAAATATTGCCGACGCGGATATAAACCCTAACTTTCACCCACTAATAGTCTATCGTAATTAGGCCGGCGGGCGCCGTAGATACAAGCGAAGCCACTGGGCCTTTTACAACCATCACAGGAAAGTGTTCTATTGAGGGTATCAATTGAACGGCTCTTAATAATGCCTACCACACAACTTGTGTCTTGGAAAGCCCAAATACAGGCAGGGCCGGTGAGGCCGTAAAGGGGAGGGGAGGGGGTAAGCGAGGTTACCTACCCCGGGCCCCAAGGTATAATTGGGGCCCCATGTTATAAAAGGGGCCCCGCGGTCCAAAATTGCATGTATTGTATTATGGCTAAACAGTGGTTATGCAGTTTAAATGTACATGCA
Organism: Spongilla lacustris; assembly: GCA_949361645.1. Taxonomy (NCBI): domain Eukaryota; kingdom Metazoa; phylum Porifera; class Demospongiae; order Spongillida; family Spongillidae; genus Spongilla; species Spongilla lacustris. Next base: position 15,200,465 of record OX442417.1, read on the forward strand.
TTCAATCTCAAGGCCCCCCCCCCCCCCCCCCCCGCTCGTATTTTCAGGGCCTACGGGTCCCCCAAACGATATGTTACCCCGGGCCTCACTACGGCTCTCACCGGCCCTGAATACAGGTTGGAGACCCAGACTGGACAGACCGACAGGTTATCTGTGTGTAAGCTCAACGGCTCTGCCAGGCTCTGGCGTAGTCAATACAACTTTTGTGCCTTCGTTATAGTTGAACATTATGGGTTAAAGATATATAAGGACAATTTCGAGCTAGATTGCGCAACCATATCCATGGATCCAGGGTTTGCGCAGGGGATTGCGCAAATCCACGCTTTGCACGTAACATACGTACCAAACAACTAATTAAAACTAGCTCGTAGATCTTCAAACGGCGGACGAGTTCGAGCTGTATACGAATACGACGATCAATATTCAATTTTAAGATACATATTCGACGAGGATAGCCGGGGAGATTGATAGTCGCGTGCTGATTGTGTGCTTCGTGAACCTTGACCTTTAGCTTGCTTGGATGATGCTAACAAGGTTGGCCTTCAGTTAGTGTTCCCAGCCTACCTCCTCATCCTCAATTGCAAGCGATCTCCAACCTCCTCCACTATAGTGTCCCATCTACTTGTCATATTCCAAATTGCTGCCACGCAGAGAACTTTCTTTGATGTTTTCAGATATTCCACAGTCCACCTGCCCACTGGTGACATATATGTCTGGTTCTATGATTGAAATGTTTAATACCTCCATGGAAAGTATGCTGTTTGCTTTGTCCAGGTTGCATTGGTGACATGTATACCCTTCTCCTCCTACCCTACCCTTTGCCCTTACTTTCATTTCAATCATTGAATGATGCAGTGAACACAACAGCTGTTCAACTACATGTATCTCCACAAGAAGGCCAATCAGATCAAACCAATGAATGAGGGCTAATGGAGATGGTGGCTGGGAGCAAGGCTTTGGCTTCCAGTTGTGACAGTTTAAATCCAGTGTATAGTTCTGACAAGCCATCACTGCTTCTGTCCATCCAGGCTACTGTGGTCCGGTGATCTTGTTCACCATAGCAAAGGCAAGAATAGAATCATTTGGACAGTCACATCAACGGACAGACAGATGCACCAGATATACCATCCTCTGCAACCAATTGCACAATTGTCTTGACCTGTTTTACCTTCTCAACTATATTGCACTAGCTCTGCATGTCAATGTCTTACATTCTAGACCATGCAGAGTTCAGATCAGGCACAGATGACTGTAGTAGCTGTTAGTGTTTTGGTGGGTGTTTGTGTAGTGGTGTTGATGGTGACTGTCTTGTGCCATCTCATTGTGGTCATCCTCAAGACTTGCAATTAAGATGTATGAAATAGCCAGACACAAGGTCAATGGATCATTCGAAAGGAAATATGAGTTAATGGTTCAAAAAGGGCTGGATGACCCCACCATCAATACTGTCAGCACCACCACTGTGACAGTCAGCTATGGTCTGAGGGAACCACTGTGTGAAGATTATGTACTTGCCATGTTCAGACACTAAATGCTTAAATATTTTGTAGCATAATCTACTGAGAATTATTAGTACTATTCTGTTTGAGGAGTTATTTGACCTACTGCTACAAAGTACCTTACCCCCACCCACCCAAACTCCTCCCGTATAGTGTTGTAAAAACATCAAGTTGCTACTGCACATTTCTTACCGGCTGTACTTGGATGAAGTGGAGAAGTGACTGTAGAGTCAAATGTATCAGGTCTGATTCATCCCCAGACCTTGACCAAGACAACAATGTCACAACTTTCTTTCAGCAGGAAATTTTCTTTCATAAAATCAAACAACTACCACTGCAATGCCTTTGTTGAACTTTTTTTTTCAACCTGATCACGACCTGATATTCAGCATGACATGGCAAATATAATCGATACCTTTGTGCCTTCCTAACATGCCAGATCAACCAGTGGGTCTGGTCTAGTAGCTGCTTCAGAAAAGGCAAATTGTCAGATTGAGGAGAGGTCAGGCTACTCCTGCGGTCTTTCTAAACAATGTACTCTTATCATTCAAACGTCATACTTGCATGTACCATATATTCAGCTGCATTGGTTGTCTAAGTAATCTATGTGTGATTATCTGAAAAGCGGATTCGTGCTACACTTAATTGTATATATTATTATTATTATATATTATATAGGGAATTGCATAAATGTGTGATGGATAATTGACTTGCAGATTCGAAATGCAAGGTATACTTTCATTCTTGCAACTGCGTTATGAATACTTCTGGCTCTCACAGCAACAAAAACACGTCAAATCAAGTCTTGATATGCAATTGATTTATCACAGGATGTTAACATTATGTACCAGGTATGTAAACATCCTGTACCAGCAATCAATTGGAAATCAAGAAGCAATATGACCCCCTTTTACTAAAGTTCTAGTACTACAAGTTTAACCTAGGCTAACTCTGCTTAGCAGGGGGTTCATTCTAGTATATACATGTATGCAGGACAGTGCTTCCAATCTTGGTACAGAAGTCTTCACAGCTAGTCTTGTGGCAAACGTGAAAAGGTGCGTCGAGCCTTCTCACCCCATGCTATATATACCTCCACAGCCATTGGGATACATACCCAGTTGAGCTCTGTGCACTTTTTGTCATTGTTGGCGTGTTTATTTCCTTCTACTTCCTTCAACAAATCAAACTTGAAAATGCTAAAAGATTACTACAATTGCAATTAAATTTGAGTCTTAATAAAATGATCTAATAAAAATCAAATGGTGCTTTTAATAATGATCAGTGATCAATCATCTCTGACTGCTATCTTGAATAACAGTGATAAAAGAGGGCTTTGAATATTTTAATTTATGAGAGTTTTGATACAATTACTTAACCGCTTACAATAATTGAATTGTTAGTATTTGCATAACTACTGCAACATATATTACAAAAATCAAGCAGTTAATCCTGAGTAATAGTGATGTAAAAGCATTGCATTCTTTCGTGGAGACCCTGTATAGTCATGTCATGCTGAAAGTGAATTGTCACATCAGATTCATTCTTGTCCTGCTGACATATTGATCAAGGACTGGGGATGAGGCACACCTGCTGCATTTGACTTTACAGTCACTTTTCCACTTCATCCAAGTGCACCTCTGGAAGGGGAGCGTGCCTAGATGGTCACTAGCAAAGCCTAATATGAAGCATAACCAACACACACATTAGGTGATTGGGTGGGTGTGCATTCCCTTGGCTGTTAAAACATATAACATTCTGAAAAATAATAATTTTATCAGTTCATATCAAATCAAAGCAAGCATATAATTATGCTAGTACTAAAATGTTTAACTGATGTCTGAACACTCTACATGGCAAGTACTTTAATCTTCACACAGTGGTTCCCTCAGACCATAGTCAACTGTCACAGTGGTGGTGCTGACAGTATTGGTGGTGGGGTCTTCCAACTCTATAGGAACCATTAATTCATATTTCCTTTCAAATAGTCCATTTGTCTTATCTCTGACCTTCAGGATGACCACAATGAGATGGTACAAGACAGTCACCATCAACACCACTACATAGAGACCCACCAAAACACCAACAGATACTACAGTCATCTGTGCTTGCTCTGAATTCTGGTCTAGAATGTATGACATTGACAGAGCTAGTGCAATATAGTTGAGGAGGTAGAACAGGTCAAGACAATTGTACAGTTGGTTGCAGAAGATGGAATATCTGGTGCATCTATCTGTCTGTTGATGTGACTGTCCAAATGGCTTTATTCCTGCTTGTGCTGTGGCGAACAAGATCACCACAGTAGCCTGGATGGACAGAAGCAGTGATGGCTTGTCAGAACTATACACTGAACATAAACTGTACATCACAACTAGAAGCCAAAGCCTTGCTCCCAGCCACCATCGCCACTCCCCCTTATAGGGGGCATAGTGGGCATCATTCATTGGTTTCATCTGATTGGCCTTCTTGTGGAGATAGTTGAACATTCTGTTGTGTTCACTGTACCGTTCAATGACTGGAATGAAAGTGAGGGCAAAGGTGTAGGGGAGGAGGAACAGGGTACATGTCACCATGGCAGCCACAGATAAAGCAGTATGCTTCCCATGAAGGTATTCCACATTTCCATCATAGAACCACACATACATGTCACCGGTAGGTAGGTGGACTGTGGGGTATGTAAGAACATCAATGACAGTTCTCAATAATTTGGAATATGACAAGTAGATGAGAGTAGATAGGACACCAACGGCTCTTTCTCCTATTATGATGGGAAATCTATAACAACAGGAACTAGTGGAGGAGGTTGGAGATCGCTGAAGACAGTAGTGGCAGAGCACAATGACTGTCATGGTGAGGATGAGGAGGTAGGCTGGGAACACAAACTGAAGGCCAGCCTTGTCAGCATCATCCATACCATCATAGAAACACAGAGGGAGCCCAAGGTCAAGGTTCACAAAGGACACAATCACCTTCATAGGGTTTAGAATGGATTGGCTGAAGAATATTGAAGTATTGACTTGAATAATGTTGGCATAGAAGATGAGCCCATAGAGTGTGCCTTGTGTTACAGTGAGGTTGAGGAAGAACAGTGCTGCCACCAGTAAGACACCCAGCACTGCAAACATCACAAGTGTGATCAGCCACATAACCACAAAGAATGCCAGTACACCCTCCATTGCACAAGTCCCCAGACCTACGTAGAGACAGCTTATTGATGGTACTATTGCAGTAGTCCAAAGGACAGGTTGAAGCCAGTGCCGGAAGAGTGCTATTGTACACACCAATCCAATTATTTTTATTTCTAGTCACAGTACCATCTGATGTATCACAGACCACTCCACGTGATGTGAAGAACAGTGAACAGCCACACTTCATCTGACCAGTAGAAGCGTCTAACATCAGTGTGAACCCTGGCTCACATGGTAACAGCTCCATCTCAATGACAGCTGGCGAATTGTTAGGATTGTTGGACAGAAGCAGTTTAGCTGAAGCCATTTCTGGTCCATAGGTTTGGCACTCTATTGTACCACATACTGTTCCTATCCACTGAGCCTCCTGCCGTGGTCCAAGTGCTATGTATTTGGAGGTAATACCACTGGTATCAATTTGTGTGTATACTACACTGGGTGATAGGTTGTTTCCATCACCTACTGAGGTAACATTAAGTCTCACAGTCCCACCAGGATATGTGGTAATATTTCCTTGGTACTGACTTGTGACATTACACAACTTAGGACCACTGCAGACACATAAGTGCACATCTGTTGGAAAGGTGACTATCTGGAGGTCACTGCTGTCTCCTGGTAATGATGTAATGGTGAAATAACTAGTCAGGTTAGGACTGCTGTCATATAGTGTGTCAATGTCATTGTCAAAACTGTTCGTACAATCATAAATGGGTGTGGCATATACAGCATGTGCATGGTTATCAGTGAAAGTGATGGTAAAACTGCTGGGTCGTAATATGACTGTGAATGGATTAAAGATTAAGCGAATTATGGATATGGAAAAACCTTGTGAAGATATGATTGCATTCTTTTCCCCATTGTTGTAGATGGCACCACCTGATCCAGTCGCTACATTTCTGGAAAATTTCATTCTACACCCCTCATAGAAGTACAGTGGGACATTGTTAGATAGGCTAATGGCCCCTCCATTCACTCCTATGTTATCTGCAAATGTGATGTTACCATGCAGTAGCAGTAAACCATATTGTCCTTGAATGGCCCCTTGGGCAGAGATAGATGAGAACTGACTCCCCGTGGGGGTGTTTTCAAATATGTCCACCTTCATTCCAACAAAAGAAATAACCCCTCCCCCAGAGCAGTGGTTATCCTTTACAACCACATCCTGGAGAAGAAGGTGACTTAATGGCACACCCCAGGAATCAACCCAATTATGCCATTTTGAGCTTGGACTGCTGCTCCATTGTCTGCTATGTTGTTAGAAAATGTTGTGTTATAAATTATAATTGCATTATCTGAACTGATGGAAATAGCTCCACCAATGGTAGTACTGTTGTTCTGAAATGTGCAGTTAGTGATGCTAATATTGACTGCTAATTGGTTCAACGCCACAGCACCACCACCAGTAGCACTGTTGTTCTGGAATATGCAGTTTGTGATGCTAACATTGCCTGTTGATGCATCAAGCCACACAGCACCACCACCATACTTAGTAGCACTGTTGTTCTGAAATGTGCAGTTTGTGATGCTAACATAGCGTGTTGATCCACCCAGCATCACAGTACCACCACAAAATGAAGTAGCACTGTTGTCCTGAAATATGCAGTTTGTGATGCTAATATTGCCCCTTGATCCATCCAACCCCACAGCACTGCCTCCAAATGTAGCACTGTTCCGAAATGTACAGTTTGTGATGCTAACATCACCTGTTGATCCATATACAACTTCAGAGCACCATTATCATTGTAGCTTTTGCTGCTTGATGTCGCTTCCTTTGAACTGAATGTACAGTTAGTGATGAAAGTATTTTCGATTGATTCCAAATATATACCAGAATTAATGAATGTCATTCTCTCCATGTTAAACCTTTGCCCTGAACTGAACCGAAACATTCTACCTTCTCCCTCACAATAAACTGTGGTGCTTTTCATCGGAGACCCCGTTATTGTAACGTTTCCTTCATTGGAAATGTCGCAGGGCGGTCCTGAAGATATGTGATACTCTCCATCGTCCAACACAACAGTCGTATTGGACTCCAGCATTTTGTTACATAGGTAGTCCTGTAGAGGAATGGTAGCGGGGAGGTTGACCTGGTCGGACATAACAGCCACATAGCCCCTAGAACGTATATAACAAGTACAAGTACCCTCTGAACCATCGTGACTTTTACTTGGACGCGGCTCAGTTTAATTGTGGCAGTGCATGATTAAATTAAACTGTCGTACGTCTACATGTATATATCCGAAATTCTCAATCTGCAAAGAACATTCATGCAGTATTTTTCATCCAGAAAATTTCTTTGAAGTCAGGATGTGTTTGTCTCCAGCTCTACCTTTGTGACAGATTAATCTTGTGAGACATTGGCCTGGAGCTAGCGAGCAAGGTAGTATGTAACACTACAAATCAATAATGTACTACAAGTGTTCAAGTATGGACTGAAGGTACACTGGATAAGTTTATCAGCATTAGGGAGAGGGGAGAAGGTCATGACCTCTAGTTTATCAGATATGACCCTATCAGAACAAATGTATGTTATGTGTAAGGTGGAGCTTATCAAAGTAGCCAATAATTCAAGTGGTCCAGTCTAGCATCCCACAGTTGCTAACCCTTGCACCAACAGGCCCTTCACCCTGTGACAGAAGGTGCGGTCGTGCCCTTTTTGTCTGGAGTTGTCAGGGCGAAGGGCCTGTTGGTGCAAGGGTTAGCAACTGTGGGATGCTAGACTGGACCACTTGAATCATTGGCTACTTTGATAAGATGTGTACAAGGCCACATTCTACATAACACCTAGTCCTTGGATGGTGACATAATCTTCCATGATGACTGCTATCATGCTATCATGTGTGCCCTCCCTCTGACATATTCTGTGTTGTATCCACCCACATTAATTAGATATCAGCTGTAGATTCTCTCTCCCTCCCCCCCCCCCCCCCCTCTCACTCTTTAACTGTGGGCATAAGACAAAAATAATAGTATGTGTCTCCACAGATGATCCAAATTAGAGGAACATACCAGAAGGAAAAGATCCCTCCTCCTCCTGCTGCGTCTATTTCCTAGCCCTTTTTTCCCATCAGATGGAAGGGGTGGACCATGCATACTGCAGACACATGGGAACTCGTTCTGCTGTGTGCAACCAACTGCATGCCCTTGGGTTGAGGCGATTGCCAGACAGGTAAAAATGTCACTGGACCAGAAGTGATCATGTCGGATTTTATGGAGGAATGTATATTGTTCTATCTCTACCATCATGTAGTTCAAATCTGACACACTGCATTAGTTACCCAAATATCAACTTTTCTGGGGCCCAAGAACTTGCAGACTAGTGATGCCCGTAAACAGATACTGCATCTCCACACTGAGCAGGCTGGAGTGGCCCTCAGCAGGGAGGAGGTGGATGGGTTGGTTCAGCACACAGAGGGTTACTTCGGGAGCGACATGGCAAACTGCATTGCTGATGCCCTCTTGGAGCCAGTGAGAGAGCTGGAACATGCCACATGTTGGAGGCCCGTTGGAAGGGACCAGTACTGTCCCTGTGACAGCACTTACCCCGAGGCTCTGTGTCAGATTATGGCCGATATTCCTCCACAACAGGTAAGGTTCTGTGTACTGGTGGGAAGTATTATATTCTTCAATGATTGGGCTGACAATTAAATGAGAGTAGTTGTTGCATGCAGTATTTCAAAGGCTATTGATTCTGTTTCTCATGATAAACAACTTTCAAAAGCTAGCATAATTCTCATTACTTGTATTGGTTTGCTTCTTTTCCTTACAACTGGTTTAAATGTTTGTATATTGTTGAATCCTGTCACAAGTGGTGTACCTCAAGGCTCTGTTCTAGGTCCACTGCTCTTACTATACTATTCATCAATGATCTTCTAGACTGTCTGGTACCTAATCACTGCTAGAGTCAAATTAATCCCCAGGTATGAATCCATGGCTTCATCAGGATATCAATTCCATTGAAGAAGTCCGATGTTTCCTACCAGAGTGGCCACCTCTGAGCTTAGTAGAGGGTGGAAAAAGTGATGTGGTGACATGTGCTAGAGTGTGCAGTGTGCACATTTGTGTAGTCCTGCATCCATATTGAGTGACTTGAGGTTGAGTTTATCTAGAAGCCATCATATAATGATTGTTAAGGTCAGACTAATTAATCTGAGGTCAACTGCAACTAGCACTATTAATGTTAGGCCTGTAGATCTATATAGACATAACTAAACATTCCTGTTAATGAATTGCTCTTAAACATTAACTTCAAATATATATCGTAAAAGCCATGTTTCTTCGAGACATTCAGTTTAATTGAGGCCATTTCTGGTCCATAGATTTGGTACTCTATTGTAAACATAAATCTTCAACCTCTTGAATATATTTACAAGACAGTGGATGTCGACTTATCAGGCTTTGTTCTACAAACTCTCATACCAGAGAAAACATCTATAAACTTATGTCCAGTTCAATACTGCATGCACCATAACTTTTGTTGATACTAATTTGGAACTCTCTGCTGAGCTCAGTGGTATTTCCATCCTCCATCTGCACATTTAATGCTCATCTGAGTCATGTAGGTTTCTAAACTTTACATTTTATGCCCTTACTTGCCTTTTTGGTGTACATTTCATCAAATCAATTATTATTGCATCTTCCTCACATATCTAGGTGTGTCTTTGTGAAGCAAGCATGCAGGATTTCTTGAAAGCATTAGAGCACAATTCATGTACCATTGCACAGCAAGAATCATAGATTTGGACACATACACCGAATTTGCACAGAAGTACCCACCAACACCAGAAATTAATAGATGCATGGCAGATTGGAATGTAGTTTAATGGTAGTGTTTTGGTTGCAGCAAGAGCCTTATTTGGTGCAGATGACAACCTGCTCTGCAATAAGAGCAATTCATTGACAGGAATGTTTACAGTTATGTCTACAGGACTAACATTTTAATAGTGCATGCTAGTTGCAGTGACCTCAGATTAATTAATCATTATTTGATGGCTTCTAGATAATCAAAAACAAGCTCAACCTCAAGTCACACAATATAGATGCATGCCTATATGAAAACACACAAATGTGGCACATCAGTATCACCTGCAGCCTATACATTCTCCTTATATTCATCACTTTTCCCATCCTCTACTAAAGCTGTGGTATTTCTGCCGGTTCATTATTACTATCACTCCACCTTACTGCATGGTTGTATCCACCAGAATCATCATTTTCCCAGCTCATCTTCTACATCTTCTTCACATAGCTGCTTGGCTTCTCATTGCCCCTATATCAGGTCAGGGTCCTACCACCTTGAACCATGTGAGCTTCAAATGGCATTGCAATGGGGCGTGGTTGTGATTTAGCCAAGCGACTCACTGTACTATAATCATGGTTAACCTTTAATCCCCCGTCGTCCTACGCGTAGGACACAAGTTAAAATTATTTTTTAAACTCATATGAACAAAGAACAAACAAAATCTCATTGTACTGTAAAAATGGTTATTAATTCAGAAAATATCGTTACTCCCTTGCAATTCTTCAAAGATGGTCAAATACCGTCAATACTGCATTACTAAAAGAGGTATTCCTGCATGCAACATGCATCTGACAAATACCTATTGTTCATAAGCTTGTGGAGCTAGCAAATTCCAAATCTAGAATGTATTTTTTAAATGCTTAGTGAAAAAGACCTATCTTACTGCCCCCTTCTTTTAACATGTTGCTCTGATCTTCCCAACATTACTTTAAGTTGCTTTGCATTTTCCCAACAAATAGCCAAGTGAATGGACAAAATCTTGAAAACGTACAGGGCATTTTCGGTAAAAAATGGCAAAACCAATTAGAGTAAAAGCACAGACGTAGAATGTATAAAGTAGCACACACATCATGCTTCAAAAAACATTCAAAAAAAGTTATACGTGTTGTACAAAATATTTTACGGTGACAATTAAATAATGCATTTGCAAAAACTGTATGTGTTTTTTTGCATCATGTTACCAAGGGTGTGATTTAAAAAATAGACTGACAATTGGTAAATTTAGCATGATAAAAACATCAAACAAAAGTAGAGAAATAGATGCCAAAAACCTGCATTTGAATTTTCAAATATTGGTCGTATGCATAGAACTTGGACCTGGGGAATTAAGGTTATAATATTTTATAAATAATAGGCTAAGTGACTTTATATTGTTATGTCATGCTGAAAATGAATTGTCATGATCAGATTCATTCTTATCCTGCTGATATCCGGCTTGGTCACGGAATGCGTGGGAATGAAGAAAAACCGATCTCAACTGAGTACAGCTTTGTAGGTATGATACCAAAAAGCACAAATCAAATCAAATGATGCCTAAAAATTTTAACCAATGTCTAAACAATCATCATGGAATGAACTTTAAACTTCATGCAGTGGTTCCCTCAGACCAACTGTCACAGTGGTGGTGTGGTAGTATTGGTCGTGGGTTTTCTCATCCAGCTCTATAGGAACCACCATTACTGCTGTGGGTTTCCCTTCAAACATCTCTCTAGTTATGTCATACATTTTGCAAGTCTTGAGGATGACCACAATGAGATGGTACAAGACAGTCACCATCAACACCACTACATAGAGACCCACCAAAACACCAACAGATACTACAGTCATCTGTGCTTGGTCTGAACTCTGGTCTAGAATGTAAGACATTGACAGAGCTAGAGCAATATAGTTGAGGAGGTAGAACAGGTCAAGACAGTTGTAAAGTTGGTTGCAGAAGATGGTATATCTGGTGCATCTATCGGTCTGTTGATGTGACTGTCCAAATGGCTTTATTCCTGCTTGTGCTATGGTGAACAAGATCACCACAGTACCCTGGATGGACAGAAGCAAAGATGGCTTGTCAGAACTGAGCACTGGATTTAAACTGTACATCACAACTAGAAGCCAAAGCCTTGCTCCCAGCCACCATCGCCACTCCCCCTTATAGGGAGCATAGTGGGCATCATTCATTGGTTTCATCTGATTGGCCTTCTTGTGGAGATAATTGAAGAGTCTGTTATGTTCACTGTACCGTTCAATGACTGGAATGAAAGTGAGGGCAAAGGTATAGGGGAGGAGAAACAGGGTACATGTCACCATGGCAACCACATGTAAAACAATATGTTTCCCATGAAGGTATTCCACATTTCCATCATAGAACCACACATACATGTCACCAGTGGGCAGGTGGACTGTGGAATATGTGAAAACATCAATGACAGTTCTCAACAATTTGGAATATGACAAGTAGATGAGAGTAGATAGGACACCAACTGCTCTTTCCCCTATGGTGATGGGAAATCTATACCAACAGGAACTAGTGGATGAGGTTGGCGATCGCTGAAGACAGTAGTGGCAGAGCACAATGACTGTCATGGTGAGGATGAGGAGGTAGGCTGGGAACACAAACTGAAGGCCAGCCTTGTCAGCATCATCCATACCATCATAGAAACACAGAGGGAGCCCAAGGTCAAGGCTCACAAAGGACACAATCACCTTCATAGGGTTTAGAATGGATTCGCTGAAGAATATTGAAGTATTGACTTGAATGATGTTGGCATAGAAGATGAGCCCATAGAGTGTGCCTTGTGTTACAGTGAGGTTGAGGAAGAACAGTGCTGCCACCAGTAAGACACCCAGCACTGCAAACATCACAAGTGTGATCAGCCACATATCTGTGCACACCTGGCATCTGGAAGAACCAAATATTACACTTTGGTTACCCTGGCAATGACCACAAAGAATGCCAGTACGCCCTCCATTGCACAAGTCCCCAGATCTACTTAGAGACAGCTTATTTATGGTACTATTGCAGTAGTCCAAAGGACAGGTTGAAGCCAGTGCTGGAAGAGTGTTATTGTACACACCAATCCAGTTATTTTTATTTCTAGTCACAGTACCATCTGATGTATCGCAGACCGCTCCACGTGATGTGAAGAACAGTGAACAGTCACACATTTTCTGACCAGTAGAAGAGTCTGACATCAGTGTGAACCCTGGCTCACATGGTAACAGCTCCACCTCAATGATGGCTGGAGAATTATTAGGATTATTAGAAAGAAGTAGTTTAATTGAGGCCATTTCTGGTCCATAGATTTGGTACTCTATTGTACCACATACTGTTCGTATCCACTGGGCCTCCTGCCGTGGTCCAAGTGCTATGTTTTGAAAGGTAGTGCCACTGGTATCAATTTGTGTGTAAACAACACCAGGTGATGGGTTGTTTCCATCACCTACTGAAGTAACATTAAGTCTCACAGTCCCACCAGGATATGTGGTAACCTTTCCTTGGTACTGACTTGTGACATTGCACAACTTAGGGTCACTGCAGCCACACAAGTGCACATCTGTTGGAAAGGTGAGTACCTGGAGGTCACTGCTGTCTCCTGGTAATGATGTAATGGTGAAATAACTGGTCAGGTTATGACTGCTGGTACATCCAAGATAATCGTTGATGTGAAAGCAATCATAGTCGCAATTATGAATAGGTGTGGCATACACAACATGACCACTTTGCTGTGCATGGTTATCAGTGAAAGTGATGGAGAAGTTTCTGGGTTGAAGTAAGTCTACAGGGTAAATATAGATGAAGCGTATGATGCAGCTGGATGCACCTCCGAAAGCATCAATGTTCGTTTCCCCATCATTGTAGATAGCACCACCTGATCCAGTTGCTACATTTCTGGAAAATTCAACCATACACCCCTCATAAAAGTACAGTGGGGCATTGTTGGACAGACATATGGCCCCTCCATTCACTCCTCTGTTCTCTGTGAATGTGATGTTACCATGCAGCAGCAGTAAACCATTGTGTCCTTGAATGGCCCCTTTGGGAAAGTTAGATGAGAACTGACTCCCTGTGGGGGAGTTTCCAAAGATGTCCACCTTCACTCCATCAAAGTAAATGGCCCCTCCCCCAGAGCAGTAGTTATCTTTAATAACCACATCCATGAGAGAGAGGTGGCCTAATGGCTCACCTGTGAAATCAATGCCATTTGTAGCATATACTGCTGCTCCAGTAACTGCAGTGTTTTTTGCAAATGTTGAGTTATAAATGATTGTTATATTGACTGAAAGTATTATAATAGCACCTCCAAAGCTAGCACCATTGTTCAGAAATGTGCTGTGTGTTATAACATTGCCTGTTGATCCTGCTACCATCATGGCACCACCATTAGTAGCACTGTTGTTCTGAAATGTACAGTTTGTAATGTCAGCATTGCCTGCTGATTCATCAAACCTCACAGCACCACCATAAGTAGCACTGTTGTTCTGAAATATGCTGTTCATTATGCTAACATCGCCTGTTGATTCTGTCAGCCACATCGCGCCACCACCATAAGTAGCCCTGTTGTTCTGAAATGTGCAGTTTATAATGCCAACGTTATCTGCTAATCCAATCAACATCACAGCACCACCACTATAAGTAGCACTGTTGTTCTGAAACCTACTATTTGTGATGTTAACATCACCTGTTGATTCATCCAATTGCAACCACACAGCTCCACCACCATAAGTAGCCCTGTTGTTCTGAAATGTGCAGTTTAGGATGCTGCTAACATTAATTGATCTTTCCAACCACACAGCTCCACCATTAGTAGCACTGTTGTTCTGAAATGTGCAGTTTATGATATTAAAATTGCCTGTTGATCCATGCAACCACAGAGCACCACCACCACCACTAGTAGCACTGTTGTTCTGAAATGTGCAGTTTGTGATACTAACATTGACCATTGATCCAAACAACCAGATAGCACCACCATTAGTAGCACTGTTGTTCTGAAATGTGCAATTTGTAATGCTAAAATTGCCGCCTGTTAAGCCATTCAACCACACAGCACCACCATTAGAAGCACTGATGTTGTGAAATATACAGTTTGTGATACTAACATCGACCATTGATCCAACCAACCACACAGCACTACCACCACCGCTGCCAACGTTGTTCTGAAATGTACAGTTTGTGAGGTATATGTTGTCGCTTGATTGTGCACGTGATTGTATTGCTTTCATTAAACTGCTCTGAAAGATGCAGTTCGTGATAAAAGTATTTGCAACCGATTCCAAATGTATAACACAGTTGATGAATGTCATTCTCTCCACGGTCAGCTGTTGTACAAAACTAAACCCAAGCACTCTCCCTTCTCCTTCGCAGCGAACAGTGGTGCTTTTCATCGAAGACCCCGTTATAGTAATGTTGTCTTCATTGGAAATGTCACAGGGCGGTCCTGATGATATGCGATACTCTCCCTCGTCCAACACAACAGTCGTACTGAACTCCAGCGTTCTGTTGCATAGGTAGTCAAGCACAGGAATGGTAGCGTGGTCGGATGTAACAGCCACATAGCCCCCTAGAACAGATAAAACAAGTACAAGCAACGTCCGAACCATCGTGATTTTACTATATGTGCAGGTGTAAGAAATTGCGGCACTTCTTAAAGTGTCTAACCAATACAGCTATATGCATGTATACCGGCATATCCGGCATAATATCACCGGCGCTTCCTTTGCTCCCACGTATTGGCAAAAAAATATGCCGCCGCGGCGCCGCATTAGTCTCGCGTGCAATGACGCAATGATATACACATGTACATGCATAGAAAAAGTGCCGCAATTTCTTATATATGAAGGCGCCATTGCACATATAGTAAAATCACGATGGTTCGGACGTTGCTTGTACTTGTTTTATCTGTCCTAGGGGGCTATGTGGCTGTTACATCCGACCACGCTACCATTCCTGTGCTTGACCACGTTGATGAATGTCATTCTCTCCACGGTCAGCTGTTGTACAAAACTAAACCCAAGCACTCTCCCTTCTCCTTCGCAACGAACAGTGGTGCATATCCGGCATAATATCACTGGCGCAGTGGCGCTTCCTTTCCTCCCACGTATTGGCAAAAAAAAAATATGCCACCGCGGCGCCGCATTAGTCTCACGTGCAATGACGCGAAATAATTATTTTATAATTATAATGATATGAATGAGATCTCATTTATTACGTCATGCACGGCTGTAATAATTTTATATCCTTTAGCGAACCGACACGTCCGGGTTATACATATCATGTGGCTGATGTGGGTGTAGTTTAGTCTGGCGTAGCCACACCCTTGCGTATCTGGCTACGCCATTACAGCATCCTTGCTATAAATGATTGCTCTACACATGATACACTGGCATGCCTATGCTTCAAAATGTAATCTTCAAATCAAATTCTTCTGCCAAACTTGAGCAGGAAAAGCCTTCAAAGTTCATGGGCACGGTGCCATTTGACAGCCGTGAATACGTTGTCTGCTTTCGGCCGACAGGCCAAATGTACGTAACGATGATCATCGCTTACAATATGATATGACATCACGTACAGAGGCGAAGATCATATCGTTACGTACATTTGGACGCAAAGTCCCCGATTGTTATCCCAAGGATTTCTAAATTGGGTAGAAGAGAAAGCTTCACCACAGAAGGGAAAAGTGAGTTACCAATTCTGCTGAACAATTCACATTTAGTAATATTGATGTGATGCCCAGAATGTGGACCCAGCTCCTCAATGAGATGTAGGGCACGTACGACATCTGACCTATTTCCTGCTAAAACACCGTCATCAACGTACCATGCATTGGTAAGGAGGATGCAAAAGCAATCATCGTCTGCATCAATGCTAGATACATGTACAAACTTTTTGAGGACCAGGGCAAACAGCACTATCCCCTTGCTGTACTCCTGACTGGGAGCTAATCTTGCCCAATGGGTGCCATAATAGGGTGTGCGTACCATAACACCAAGATACCCATGGCAGCAATTCAAGGGAAAAATTTGCCACACTCGTTAAGAACTTCCTGCCTGCATTGGACATGTCTACTTTGAAGACCACAAAATCTTCACTCAATGCATTTCCTTAAACCATGCACAATTTTTTTTCTGCCCCTGATTTACAAGTTGAAAGATATCGGACATTTTGTTCTTCAGGATGGCACATATGCACTTTCCTGCCGGCCTGCTTAGTGTTTCTCCCACTGCCATGGGCCAAGAACGCTGATACAGAAGGATGGGCCTTTCCCAAAGCTAAGATATTCACAACACCTTTCTTACAGAGAAGCAGATAGATGTGTGCAGAGGAACTGCTGCAGCATCAATCAAATAATAATATTACACATACAGTAATAATTTAAAAAACGCTGGCAATTACAAATCAGCTAAATATAGTGTACATGTACATTTTTATATCTTGTTTTGTAAATCGATAGTACATATGCAATACATAGGAATGTTCAAAGGATGTCCATGAGGCCAAGGGAGGGTGCACACCTTGCCAGTAAGGCCCTGACCGGTATAGGTATATATTTTTTCTCATGAGTTATTAAAAGTGCTGAACTCCAAACGTTGTTGAAGCCGCAAGCTTTCATGACACCTGTCTCGAGTTGACTGACTCATCAAAATTTTGTATAGCCAGTGTTTTCTGAACGCATTCTAACAGAATATTTAAGTGCATGTACGTGCCATATTATTTATACCTTCAGTGCATTTATACCTGAAAATCAAATCAAGGCAATAGTGGTGTTGTAAATTGGAAAAAGAACAAGGGAGATACAATAATTAATTAAGCAACACTGTACCTGTGTTACATGTACATGTATATAGCTTTCGATTTACTTATGTCCTAGTGACAAGCCCCAACAGATCGCCCAGGTATGCCCGCACTTTTAGCAGCAGCCAGAAATTAATGAATCCATTGGGAGGCTTTTCACAGAATGTGACAACCCAAAGATATAGCCTTTAAATCGAATCAGATATCTTTGCATCATTAATTCTTCATCCACCAGACATTTTTGCCATAAATATCTTCTTTGTGTACATGTAGCTTCAAAAGATAGGTTACAACGAGAGGTTACGGTTGGTACCAGCTTACACAAAAACTGTGTCAGATTCGGGCTAATATTGTAAGGTTCTGTACACTAGACAGGTGGCAGGTATTGTTTTACTCACATGTGGGAGGTGTTGCAAAAAAAAACCCCGTCATCCTAATAATCAAGGGCCAAGTCAACCCCCCCCCCCCCCTGCCTTTGACCACGCCCCTTAAAAATCATTATGTTACGTAAACTTGCTCACATGTCTAGTTTTTTTTTTTTTTCTTTCTGTGAAGCAAGCATGAAGGATTTCTTGAAAGCATTCAAAATCCTCCCTCCCTCCCTCCCTCCCTTCCTCCCCATAGTATTTTCCTTCATATAGCTGCCTTTACTCTTAGCACAAGCATGAAGGATTTCTTGAAAGCATTAGAGCGAAATTCTCGTACCGTTGCACAGCAAGATTTGGACAAATACATTGAATTCACACAGAAATACGGACATGCAGGTTAAGTGTTCTACAGTTTAGCAAGTCCCAGAAATCAAAACACTCTACAAACACCAATATCTCACTAGAATTTAATAGATGGTAGAGAAGGCAATTTAATGGAAGTGTTTTGTAAGTTCTTGACTGCAGAAAGAGCCTTGTTTGGTGCAGATGACATGGTGCTCTGCAATAAGAACAATTCACTGAAACGAACGTTTTATAGTTATGTGTACAGGCCTAACCTTAATAGTGCTAGTTGCAGTGACCTCTGATTTCTCCTTGGTGTCCTGTCCCTCCACGTGGGTCAGGATCTCACCCATGTTCGTTTCCAGGACCATCCCTCCCATGCAGATCTCTTGCAAGATGTTGTGCACCTTATCCACGTGGAATATGAGGTCCAGTTCGCATACGTTCTCGAATCGGCGGTCAAGACTCTCCACGAAAACCTACGCGCGATATAAGAGAGTGAACTTAGGAGAGGAGCGGGGGTGGGGTCGGGGGGTGGGGGGAGGAGAGAGAGAGAGAGAAAGATTGAAGTAATACCTGAATAAGGTCCAGTATGCCAAGCTCGCTTTCTGACGTATCAACGCAGAAGACAAAGTACAGCGTAGCGTAGTGACGGTAAATCAGTCGGAAATCTCCGCCACCTAATTTGCTGTTTGCAACAACAACAAAATCAATAACGTTCAAAATAGGCATAACGCGTACCTTGGCCCTTCCAAGAAGTTGCAAACGGTGTCATCACGAGTGGAAACCATGTGAAATACCTCCTTAATGATAGCCTGTTGAACATCTTCCGGCTTAAGGGGGAGTGGCAGACGTATGGAGTTCAGCAAAGTGTGGATAAATTCCCTAGCTTACATAGTGGACGAAAAACTTGATCACTCGAGGCTTCCCTTGGTTGTTGAATACAAGTATTGCCCTGATCATTTTCGCTCTGTGTATTCGTCTCCTAATTTAGTCTTTAAAATTTACCTTGTGATGTACCGCAAATCGAATAATAATAACTATCGTTATTCTAGATAATAATTTTATAATCTTTTATGAGCGGTCTTTGCGTAATTAAATCATTAATAGCCGTGGGGAGCGGCATTGGAAATGCTGATGCCCAAGATGATGTTTCGTCGGCTGATGCTTAGAAAAGGGGTGGCACTGTTGCTGGCATTGATCTTCGTTATTAGCACCGTGGGGTTATACGTGGTTTCCATTAACATCGCGACTGAATCACCCTTGATAGAGCAGCGACAGGTATCTTTTTACATCCATTGCTTGTTACAGCTCATCTTTGTCTCTTAATTAGCAACCTCCAGAGCACGTGAGCAAAGGTGGCTCCGTATCAGACGTACCAACCACAGCTGTCGCGCTCCACCGAGCGACGCACCCAGCGACGGAGAAGGTCCACGCGCCAACGCTTGAAGCCCACGTGACGCCTCATGGAGCTCGCGGTCCTATCACGAATTCGACCATGGACGAGTGCGCGTTTTCTTCGGCACAGCCAAAGTCGTTAGCAGACATTGAGGTGGGGGCGGCGTGGGCGTGGGCTCAGTACAACAGCAATCATATGCCCCCCCTCCCTTCTCTCCTCCCTTCTCTCCTCCACCCCTCTCCTCTCCTCCCTTCTCTCCTCCCTTCTCTCCTCCACCCCTCTCCTCTCCTCCCTTCTCTCCTCCACCCCTCTCCTCTCCTCCCTTCTCTCCTCCACCCCTCTCCTCTCCTCCCTTCTCTCCTCCACCCCTCTCCTCTCCTCCCTTCTCTCCTCCACCCCTCTCCTCTCCTCCCTTCTCTCCTCCACCCCTCTCCTCTCCTCCCTTCCCTCCTCCACCCCTCTCCTCTCCTCCCTTCTCTCCTCCACCCCTCTCCTCTCCTCCCTTCTCTCTTCCACCCCTCTCCTCTCCTCCTCTCTCTCCTCCACCCCTCTCCTCCCTTCTCTCCTCCTCCCCTCTCCTCTCCCTTCTCTTCTCTCCTCCTTCTCTCCTCCCTTCTCTTCTCCACCCCTCTTTTCCTCCCTCTCCTCTCCACCCTTCTCTCCTCCACCCTTCTCTCCTCCACCCCTCTCCTCTCCTCCTAACTCTGCAGATGACTAAGTTATTTGACACCCTACCATTTGACAACCCTGATGGTGGTGTGTGGAAGCAAGGCTATGACATCTCCTATAGCATGGCCAGCTTCGATCAGCATCCATTGGAGGTGTTCATTGTGCCCCATTCCCATAATGATCCAGGTATATGCCCCATTCCCATAATGATCCAGATATATGCCCCATTACCATAATGTTCCAGGTATGTGCCCCATTCCCATAACAGGCATTCCCCCATGCATGTAGTGTACCAGATTCATGCTAATAGCAGCATGTTACCCAAGCATGTACCCCTCTCCCCCAAGCATGTACCCCTCTCCCCCAAACATATACCCCTCTCCCCCAGTCTCCTGCATACTTCCTATCAAGAGTGCTCATTTCTGGACTTCAGACCTTTTGAGTGGCTTCATCCTGTTAATGGGTTTGGTGATTCAGCAGTCAAAGTGGTTTGGTGGTTCAGGGTCCTGGGTCCTGCCCACACCTGACATTGGGTCCTGCCGGTTCAGGACCATATATGATACATGTATACATGTATATGGAACGATCTAAGAATCTAAAACGGTTTGCATATCCGACACAAAAAAAAAACCGAACTGGGTAATTAAACTTGTACAATACAGATAAGCAAGCACATAACGTTACATTACCTACCACCTAGACTAAATAATATATCAGTAGCCTGTGTCTGAGATGGCCCTTGAAAGAAGAGCCCTCACATTTGCCCTAACAAGGGTCATGCTCAACCTCTGATATAGGGCTGTGATGACTGCAGACTTTGGGCAGTTCTGACGTGTGGCCAAGCGAGAGGCTAGCTGCGATAGTGCCCACTTTGCTTCAGGGCCCCAACACCCATACATGTATGCATAATTATTTATGATGTAAAATTTTAATTCCTTGGATTGGATTATAAAATGTTCGCAGGTCACATGTGCTTACATGTAGGTCACATGTGCTTACATGAACGTCACATGTAGGTGACAGTAGGTCACATGTGCGTACATGCAGGTCACATGTGCTTACATGCAGGTCACATGTGCTTACATGCAGGTCACATGTGCTTACATGCAGGTCACATGTAGTTACGTGCTTACATTGCAGGTTGAATTGAAAGATATACAGTTTTATTTTATTTAATGTAATATGGTGGATACCTTTACACACCCTGACACATCCTCACCCACACACCCAATCACACACTCACCCTGACACATCCTCACCCACACACCCAATCACACACTCACCCTGACACATCCTCACCCACACACCCAATCACACACTCACCCTGACACATCCTCACCCACACACCCAATCACACACTCACCCTGACACATCCTCACCCACACACCCAATCACACACTCACCCTGACACATCCTCTCCCACACACCCAATCGCACACTTGCCCTGACACATCCTCACACACTCACACTACTTTCAATCCAGGGATGTTCATTACTGCGCAGTTAAAAAAATAAATAATCACCATAGATACGTGTGCTCTAGCTATGGCAGTGATACATTAAGTATGGAGAGGTGTGGCCTGTCAGCTGTGTGATAAATATGGAGAGGTGTGGCCTGTCAGCTGTGTGATAAATATGGAGAGGTGTGGCCTGTCAGCTGTGTGATAAATATGGAGAGGTGTGGCCTGTCAGCTGTGTGATAAATATGGAGAGGTGTGGCCTGTCAGCTGTGTGATAAATATGGAGAGGTGTGGCCTGTCAGCTGTGTGATAAATATGGAGAGGTTGAGAGGGCCAGCTATGGGAGTTCATGGGTTTCCATCAGTCGTTCAAAAAGCACTGCCTGTTGAACACTTCCAACATTTTGCCCTCCCCCCTTGATATTTGTACTTGATGTAATGTGGTGGGTACCTCTACCCTCACAAACACATCCTCACACCCTCATTTGCACCTTCACACACACCCTCACACTAGGCTGGTTGAAGACCTTCGAGGACTACTACTCCTCGCAGACGCGCAATATTCTCACCCTGATCACCGATGCCCTGCTGGCAGACACCAAACGTCGCTTCATCTGGGCTGAGATCTCCTACCTGGACCTCTGGTGGCAGGAGCAGAGCCCCGGGCGGAGGGACCAGTTCAGGAGGTGAGCTCCCATTAGAACTGGGGGCCCTTTGTTTCCCAGCAACCCACTGGTCCCTAGCAACCCCTAGTAGCCTTCGTATTCATGCATCTTTTCTGTTTTCATCATTTTCTCTCACCTCTCCCTCCCTCTTCCTCCTCTCCTCCTCCTTCCTCTCCTCTTCTCCTCCCCTTCCTCTCCCTTCTCCTCCCCTTCCTGTCCCTTCTTCCCCGTTCCTCTTCTTCTCCCCAGACTGGTGCAGAATGGTCAGATGGAGATCGTCACGGGAGGGTGGGTGATGACTGATGAAGCCAATTCATACTACTACGCCATGATTGACCAGCTGATTGAGGGGCACTCCTGGATAAAGCATAACCTCCCAGGTAGGCAACTAAGAAACAAATTGTTTGTTGCAATATTTACCCCCAGTTGATCCTTCCCTCTCCCTCCTCTCTCTCCTCCTCTCCCTCCTCTTCCTCTCCCTCCTCTCTCTCCTCCTCTCCCTCCTCCCCTCCTTCTCCCTCTCCTCTCCGTCCTCTCTCTCCTCTCTCCTCTCCCTTCTCCTCCCCTCCTCTCCCTTCTCCTCACCTCCTCTCCTTCTCCTTCCCTCCTCTCCCTTCTCCTCCCCTCCTCTCCCTTCTCCTCCCCTCCTCTCCCTTCTCCTCCCCTCCTCTCCCTTCTCCTTCCCCCACAGGTGTGGTACCGCATGCAGGGTGGTCCATAGACCCCTTTGGGTACAACCCCACGTTGGCCTACCTGCTGCAGGGCACGGGGATGCACAATATGGTCATACAGAGGGTGCACTATGCCCTAAAGAAGCACCTGGCCATCAACAAGGGCCTTGAGTTTGGATGGAGGCAGCTGTGGGGTATGGGCTAGCATCGTGTGCATTTGGTCCTGGAGGGGAAGGGGGAGGAGGGTGTACGGAAGGGGGAGGAGGGTGTAAGGAAGGGGGAGGAGGGATTAAGGAAGCCAGAAGAACAGTGTAAGGAAGGTGTAAGGGAAGTGAGTAAGGAGGGTGTAGAGGTATGGTGTATAGGAAGAGGGAAGTGTAGAGGAAGGTGTGTGTAGGTGCATTACGTATGTGTAGATCTACTGTGTCTTGACCATATTCTTGTGTTGCTGTTGTCCTCTTCCCCAGACTCATCGAAATCAACAGACATCTTTTGCCATCTGATGCCGTTCTACAGCTATGATATCCCCCACACCTGCGGCCCTGACCCAAAGATATGTTGCCAGTTTGACTTCAAGCGCATTGATGGGACGCCAGACTGCCCCTGGGGCGTGCGTCCTGAAGCTATCTCAGCTGGTAATGTGGCACGCCGGTAAGGATAGTGCTAGGGTGCTATGGGTGCTATCGTTGCTATGGGTGCTACATGTATGATGCTTTGGGTGCTGTGGGTGCTATAGTGCTGTGGGTGCAGTGGTGCTATGGGTGCTGTGGGTGCAGTGGTGCTATGGGTGCAGTGGTGCTATGGGTGCAGTGGTGCTATGGGTGCAGTGGTGCTATGGGTGTAGTGTTGCTATGGGTGCAGTGGTGCTGTGGGTGCAGTGGTGCTATGGGTGCATTGGTGCTATGGGGGTTTACATTTGGTATATGTATATGTATTGGCTACATACATGTAGGTGGTTGGTGGGTTTATGGGTAATGGTTAAGTGATGGTTACTACCGTAGAGTACGTCAAGTAAGCCCCCCCCCCTACCAAAATATGGCTGGTGTTTAAACGAGCCTATTGTCGTAACTGTTAACACTAGCGCGTACATTCCTGGAGAGAAATTGTGCTTAAACAAGATATTGAAGAACAGCGCGCAGCAGTGCTCGAGATTACGACAATACGCTCGCTCAAACACGAGCCTTTTTTTTTTGTGGGGGCTTACATGTACTTGACGTACTCTACGATACATGTACATGCACATGGTGAATACATTGTGTGTTAGTGTGAGCCTGTATAACTTTAAATGTCACTCTGTTTTCAGGTGTGCGTTAATAGGGGTTGAAAGTCTTGCTGTACAAGCAAAAACTTTGCAAAGCCCAACTTTAAGAACCCTACAAAAAAATCTTGGCATGACGTGCCATGATTTGTTCCAAATTCATGTGTAATATGTTTTCGCATGTGTTTCTGTTAGAATACTGTTGAACATGCTTATGTAAATTGCAGGCATATCACTCTTCTAACTTGTACAGGTTGAAGAGTTTCTAAAAAAAAAAACATTCCCCCTAAGAAGTTATAAAGTGGCACGCCCCTTAGCATATTAGCGTGCATGCCTCGTTGGGGAATCACTTTTTAGAAACTCTTCAACCTATACAAGTTAGAAGAGTGATATGCCTGCAATTCAATGACATAAGCATGTTCAACAGTATTCTAACAGAAACACATGCGAAAACATATTACACATGAATTTGGAACACATCATGGCATGTCATGCCAAGATTTTTTTTTGGTAGGGAAGGTTTTATAAACAATGATGGTGGGGACATTATCTGACAGAACTTTCGTTAACTGGACAGGCATTAATAGGGCGACATTTGCATCTAAATGTTCTGCGATGGAAGGTCAAACTTGCCATGCATATGAACATTTTTTTTTTTTTTTGCAACACACTAGTGAAAACTTTTTAAAACCACCATAAACATGTGTTGTCCCACGAGGGATCTGTGCCATGTCTGTCACTTCTCTTCTCTCTGTGCAGGGCCGACATGCTGGCAGACCAGTACAGGAAGAAGGCCCAACTCTTCCGCACCAACGTCCTCCTCGTTCCCCTGGGGGACGACTTCCGCTATGACAACCAGAGGGAGGTCCAGGACCAGTACTCCAACTATGAGCGGCTCATCGCTCACTTCAACTCCCATCCTGAGATGAAAGTGAAAGTATGTGTGCGACCACATGTATATACATGCATACATACATACATACATACATACATACATACATACTTACACACATACACACATACATACATACATACATACATACATACATACATACATACATACATACATACATACATACATACATACATACATACATACATACATACATACATACATACATACATACATACATACATACATACATACATACATACATACATACATACATACATACATGCATGCATGCGTACGTACGTACGTACGTACGTACATACATACATACATACATACATACATACATACATACATACACACATACATACATACATCATAATAATAATATGCACACACACATACAGGTTCAGTTTGGTACCTTGACAGAGTTCTTCACAGCTCTACGCAAGCAAACAGGTGTGCCCCTCCCCCCCCCCTTCCCTTTCCAACAAGAGCTTTATATGTTTGGTCTGACCAGGTGCCACTGAACACCAGATTCCTGCCGGCTTCCCCACCTTCACTGGGGACTTCTTCACTTACTGTGACAGGTACACACCACATGGCACACACACACACACACACGCACACACACACCACACACACAGATACACGCCACACACACAGATACACGCCACACACACACACACACACACACACACACACACACACACACACACACACACTACACACCACACACACAAATACACACATACATACACACACACAAACACACACACACCACACACACACACCACACACACACACCACCTGGTGGTTGAAGGCCCCTCTCTGCAGGGAGGCAGACTACTGGAGTGGCTACTATACCTCACGTCCCTTCCACAAGAGGCAGGACCGCCTTCTGGAGACCAACCTGAGGTACCCACCCACCCACCCCCCCCCCCCCCCCCCCCCCCTTTATGGCCATCGCAGTTATCGCAATTACACAATGATGATTTTTCTGGGTATTGTCACCCCCTCCCCCCCCCCATGCACACACACACACACCACTCTACCCCTCCTACACTGTATGCTTCATGCCCCACCACTCTTCACCCTCCTCCCCCTCCTATGCCCATATAAGGGTTGCTGAAGTGCTGTACTCAGTAGCTGTTGCCAAGAAGGTGCCGGTGGACCCGGGTACCCAGGCCCAGCTGACGAAGGCTAGGAGGAACCTTGGATTGTTTCAGCATCACGATGGGATCACAGGTACGGCTAAGAACCACGTTGTCATGGACTACGCCCAGAGGTGAGCTTTTCAGCCGTTTATCGTAAGTGGGTGTGGTCAGAGTTTAAAGGACACCTGGATATACAAAATTATGAATTTTATTTGTGTTGATGTTTAGCAAATATACCATGTAAAATGCTAACTGTTGCTCACACATACAATACACACACATACACACGTGCACACACATGCACAAATGAACACTTACACTCATACCACACACACACGCACACACACACCCTCACCAGGTTGACGTACAGCATCATGGCCATGAAGAAGGCCACAGCATCGTCTGCACAGTCCCTCCTCCTCGCTCCAAGGCACAACCCTGGTTCACTGGTGTTCGATATTGTGAGTACCTCCCTCTCCTCCCCCTCATTCCCCCTCCCCTCCTTTCTCTCTTCCTCCCCCTCCCCTCCTTCCTCTCTTCCTTCCCTCCTTCCCCTCCCCCTCCTCCTCCCCCTCCTTCCTCTCTTCCTTCCCTCCTTCCCCTCCCCCTCCTTCCTCTCTTCCTATCCCTCCTCCCCTCCTCCTCCTTCCTCTCTTCCTTCCCCTCCCTCCATCCCCTTCCTCCCCTCTCCCTTCCCCCCTCCTCTCACACCCTTGTTTACTGGTGGTGTGGTGGTGTGGGGGTTTCTTTAAGTTGATCAAACATACATGCACATGTACATGTATAAGGCTGTGTGTTTTCGTACACACACCACAGATTTGCATGCACTCATAACACACGCTCACACCTGTATACATGTATGGTACACACAGGTGTTCATGTATGTTACACACCTGTGTTCATGTATGTTACACACCCGTTTACATTTACATGTATGTTACGCACCTGTGTACATGAATATTACACACCTGTGTACATGTATGTTACGCACAGGAAGAAATCTTCCCAGCTGCCGATAGCCTGCCTCAGAAGACAGTCATTGATGTCGGGGCGGCGAGCAGGACTGTGGTCATATTTAACCCTCTGCCCCACAGCCGCCAGCAGCTGGCTCAGCTGCGTGTGAACAGTCACAAAGCCTTGGTTGGTGATCCGTTTCACTTACACCTTCACTACCTCACCCACCACCACCTTCTCCACCTCTCTGTCCCCATCCGCAGGTGAAGGATGCATTAGGAGCACTAGTCCCCAGCCAGCTCAGCCCGGTGTGGTCTGGGGAGAGGACGATATCCAGCGTGGAGTTTGAGCTGGTGTTTGTGGCGTCTCTGGAGGCCCTCGGCTTTGCCACTTACCAGCTGGTGTTGGGGGATGAGGGTGCCCCGCCCGCTACCATAGAGCTCATCAACCACAGTACCTCAAGGTAACCGACCCCAGTCCCCAGGCCTTCTGCATGCCCCGCCCCCACACCTTTTTATTTTCCAAAAGGTTCTTTACTGCCCTGTCTATCTTGTCATTAAATGTAACCTTTTCAAACTTCCCCCCCCTCCCTCTCCTTTCCACACCCGTCTCCTCCATCTCTAACCTCCTCCCCCCTCCTCTTCCCCTTTCCCTCTTTCTGTCCCTTTTATCCGTCCAGTACCGTCTTCCAGACCCAGCCCCACCCAGGAGGTGACATCACACTCTCCACCTCCTACATGTCAGCCGCCTTCTCCGGGGACAGAGGTCTCCTCCAGAGGGTGGAGACACGGGCCCTCAGGGTGGACATCTCTGCTGATCTGGTCATGTACCAGTCACGTCGCAGCCACACGGAGAGGAGCGGGGCTTACCTCTTCCTTCCTGACGGGGAGGCACGCTCCATAGTCCACGACCAAAAGCCCATCGTCGTGGTTACCAAGGGCGAGCTGGTGGGTTGGACGTGTATTTGTGACTTGTGGGGGTGCAGTGGAGTCATGTGGGGGTGCACTGGAGTCATGTGGGGGTGCACTGGAGTCATGTGGGGGTGCACTGGAGTCATGTGGGGGTGCACTGGAGTCATGTGGGGGTGCAGTGGAGTCATGTGGGGGTGCACTGGAGTCATGTGGGGGTGCAGTGGAGTCATGTGGGGGTGCACTGGAGTCATGTGGGGGTGCACTGGAGTCATGTGGGGGTGCACTGGAGTCATGTGGGGGTGCACTGGAGTCATGTGGGGGTGCACTGGAGTCATGTGGGGGTGCACTGGAGTCATGTGGGGGTGCACTGGAGTCATGTGGGGGTGCACTGGAGTCATGTGGGGGTGCACTGGAGTCATGTGGGGGTGCACTGGAGTCATGTGGGGGTGCACTGGAGTCATGTGTGTGATGCAGTGTGATGCCATGTGATTGTGGTGTGATTGCCGTGTGATTGCTGTGTGATTGCCGTGTGATTGCTGTGTGATTGCCATGTGATTGCCATGTGATTTCCCCTGGCTCCTAGATGCAGGAAGTTTGCTCGGCTTTTAGCGCCGTGACGCATTGTGTTCAGCTGTTTGAATCGCCCGGTGTGGATGGAAAGTCCTTGGGCATCAAGAACACAGTTGACATCAGGCAGGAGACTGACAGGGTTAGGCATGGCTTTGGGCAAGTGCATCTGTGAGATTTAACACACACCACACATACATATACACAACACACACACACACAACACACACCACACACACATACATTGTACATGTATACACCCACACATCCATGTACACACATGCACACACATCACACATAACACACATCACACACACACACAACACAGGAGCTAGCCATGAGATTTGCTACATCAGTCAAGAATGCTGATGGTGTCTACTATACTGACCTGAATGGTTTCCAGCTGGTGCACAGGAAGACCCTCTCCAAGCTGCCCTTGCAGGCCAACGTGTACCCCATGCCGAGCATGGCCCTCCTGCAGGACCAGAGTGTGAGGGTCACCCTGCACACAGCCCAACCACTGGGGGTGTCCAGCCTGAAGCAAGGTACTGTTGGCCCCCATGTACTTTCCTTCATCCCCCTCCCTCCATGGTGGTGCCTTCATTCCTCTCCATGGTGGTCCCTTCATCTCCCTCATTTCTTCTGCTGTCCTCTCCTTTCACTTCCTGCTCTTCTCCCCTCACACCACTTCCTGTGCCACTCCCCTCTCCACATCCGGTGCCACTCCCCTTCACCGCTTCCTGTGCCACTCCCCTCTCCACATCCGGTGCCACTCCCCTTCACCGCTTCCTGTGCCACTCCCATTGTAGGCTGGCTGGAGGTGATGTTGGATCGACGCCTCTCCCAGGACGACTCCAGGGGGTTGGGTCAAGGTGTCACTGACAACCTCTACACCGTGGAGACATTCAAGCTACTAATTGAAAAGCATAACACGGGACTTGGTGATGTGAGTGGCTCTAGTCCTGGTGCTGGGTGTGTACTGCTCTTACATGTGCTTCTTTCTCCTGTGTGTTCCACCTCCTCCTTCCCCTCACCCAACCACCTCTCCCAACCACCTCACCTCTTCAATGTGACACCTCCCCTCTCCCTCCATTCCTCCCCTCTCCCAACCACCTCACCTCTTCAATGTAACACCTCCCCTCTCCCTACATTCCTCCCCTCTCCCAACCACCTCACCTCTTCAATGTGACACCTCCCCTCTCCTTCCATTCCTCCTCTCTCCCTCCATTCCTCCCCTCTCCCAACCACCTCACTCAACCACCCCACCTCTCCAGCTGATAAGGACCTTGGCTTACCCCTCCTTGCTTGCCCACCACACCTCCGATACCCTCCTGCACCCTCTCCAGGTGCTGGTTGTCAAGCCCAGCTACTCCGGCCTCCCCTTCTTCCACACTCACTCCCTCCTCTCCTCCCCCTTCCCCTGTGACATGCACCTGGTAAACTTCCGCTCCCTATTGGACGCTGATGTCCCCAGCAGCGCGGCCTTGATCCTTCACAGGAGGGGATTTGACTGTGGGTACCCCACGGAGCCACTCACTTGCCCACTTGAGGGAGGAAAGGTATGGTGGCATTGTCGTTATGGTTCAGCTTATGTATTTATTTATCTGTCCTTATTTCTGCTTGCAATTTCACACACACACACACACACACACACACAC
The DNA here is from genome assembly GCA_949361645.1 of Spongilla lacustris. Classification (NCBI taxonomy): domain Eukaryota; kingdom Metazoa; phylum Porifera; class Demospongiae; order Spongillida; family Spongillidae; genus Spongilla; species Spongilla lacustris. Next base: position 15,230,700 of record OX442417.1, read on the forward strand.
ACACACACACACACACACACACACTCCTGCAAAAATAAAATCAAAAGTTGGGTCTGAACAACCTCTTCAGTGATTTCTCTGTGGCCAGGGCCGTTCACACGTCCATCTCTCTCCTCCACGAGTACGAATCCTTGCCTGCACAGTCGATACACGTTCCACCTATGGAAATTCGAACGTATAAACTTTCCTGGTGAATGATAGGGCATGGTGATGATTTTAATTATGTCATGGTTCGTTTGTATGCGGGGCATAAATGGAACACACAATTTTATGTAAAAACCTGGCAAATTGGTGGGCGGGCTCTGCGGCAACAAGTCGTTTTATAAATATGCGGCTTGTTTCTGCATATACACTCTGCGGATTTGTTACGGTTTGGTCGTTCTTACTTCTGCTGTACGCAAGATACTACCTAGGCGATACAAAACAGGTAAAGCGGAGGAGAGTACAGTACATCTGCTGCCTCTTTGTACGCTCCCTCGCGCTGAACAACTATATATAACTGCAGGAATGGATACAAGAAGATAGCGAGGAACAGTTCAAAGAAAAAGTGAAGTTAAGGTTCGACGAGTTCGATACAAGGTATCGTATGCTCGACGAAGAAATAAAGCGGCTGGAAAAAAGTAGGCCTACGGTGAAGCCGGCCAAACGTGGCACACCTTAAATCACTACCTGTCCTCTCTCGATTCCGACAGAGCTGCTGGAGACTAGAAACCCTATAGATACAACTCCTCCTCCCGGTAGTACAGCTCTAGGCTTACCTGAAGATGCGACCCTTCCTCCGCGAGCAAGACGGAGACCTTCTCTGCGGCTGCCCGAACTGGTGATACCCGTCCTGATGATGGCCTGCAACAGACCTGCAGCTGTTAGTCGATCGCTGGACGGCTTACTCAAGTAGTCACTTTAAAAATGAATTCAAAAAGGTGTTTGAATACGTGGTTTGTGTGTGTGTGTGTGTGTGTGTGTGTGTGTGTGTGTGTGTGTGTGTGTGTGTGTGTGTGTGCGCGTGTGACACGTTAGGTACCGACCATCAGCTAAACAGTTTCCCATTGTGGTGAGCCAGGACTGTGCTCACGGACCCACTGAAGATGTCATCAAGCGCTATGGGGACAGTGTCACCCACATTCAGGTCTGTGCACCTTGGTACCATGCGCTCACACATGGTGTGACACCCGTTCCCCCCCCCCAACCTGGTGTGACCATATCTGCACCCATCTCCTCCCCCCCCCCTCCACATGGTGTGACCATATCTGCACCCATCCCCCCCCCAACCTGGTGTGACCATATCTGCACCCATCTCCCCCCCACATGGTGTGACCATATGTCTGCTCAGCAACCAGACCAATCTTTTGTGGAGATGCCCCCTGACACCAAGCAGCACATGCAAGGCTACTTCAAGGTGTCACGCCACTACAGGTTTGCTCTCGGCCAGGTGTTTGACGCGATGCACTTCGACTATGCCATCATTGTTGAAGGTAACGTCACCTGCCACTTCTTCCCTACTGCTGTTACCATGCCCCGCCCACTTACCACACCCCCTTTCTCGTATCCAGATGACCTTGATGTGGCACCAGATTTCTTCTCCTATTTCTCTGCACTCCGCCTCTTGCTGGACAAAGACCCCACAGTCTGGTGTGTGTCTGCTTGGAATGACAATGGCAAGGCAGAGTTCGTTGACAAGACCAAAAATGGTATGTGCAGAACAGCAGTTACACAATGTATATGAGTCCCCAACTTGTGGCATCATGAACACATGTCATGTGACCATTAACTTGTGGCATGTGGCCATGCACTTGTGTAGCTTGACCATGGTCATGTGTTTATGTGGGTGTGGTCTTGTGTCATGTGACCATGGTTTTGTGTCATTGTGAGTTTGGTCTTGTATCATGTGACTTTGGCCTTGTGTCATGTGACTACACATGCACAGACCTACTCTATCGCTCGGACTTCTTTCCTGGTCTTGGTTGGATGCTGAAGAAGAACTTGTGGGAAGAGCTGAAGCCAAAGTGGCCAAGCAGGTTAGTGGCCCAGCAGGTTTGTCAGCTGTGCAGTGGTGTGTGCAAATTTATTATATGAAATGATGTTTAAGTACTCTTCACTTTCGCTCTCTCCTCCCTCTCCCTCCATTCCTCCCCTCTCCCTCCATTCCTCCCCTCTCCCTCCATTCCTCCCCTCCCCCTCCATTCCTCCCCTCTCCCTCCATTCCTTCCCTCCAAACTACTTGATTTTTCACACTGCCAGCTTTTGGGATGACTGGATGCGAGAGCCTTCCCAGAGGAAGGACAGAGTGTGCATCCGACCTGAGATATCTCGTACCTACACGTTTGGTGACGTAGGAGTCAGTCAGGGACAGTACTGGTCACAGCACCTTAGGTATATAGTCCTCAACGACAACCCTGTGGACTTCTCCAAGGTCAACACAAGTTACTTGCAGAAGGTGAGCTAGTTATTCCGCTTTTCAATATGTCCGGGTTTTGTCATTACATGTTCCTGTTTTGTTTACATCATTCCCTACGTTCCTGTTCTCATTCCACATGTTCCTGTTCTCCTTCCCCACGTTCCTGTTCTCTTTCCCCACGTTCCTGTTCTCATTCCCCATGTTCCTGTTCTCGTTCTCCGTGTTTCTGTTCTTTTTACATCATTCTTCCATGTCCCTGTTATCATTTCCCATGTTCCCGTTCTCATTCTCTATGTTCTGGTTCTCGTTCTGCAGTCTGAGTATGACACAGAGTTTGTGGAACGTGTCCACAGCCTGCCTTCAGTTTCATTTGATGGGATAAGGAATTCGCAGCACAGTGAACTGCAGGTGCGATATGGCGACATGAAACACTTCGAGTCTCTCTCAAAAGAACTCGGGCTGATGTCTGATACGAAGGTAAGAGGGAGTGTTGTGAGGTAGGATGGAGTGTTGTGAGGTAAGGGGGATGTGTTGTGAGGACATTGATTTTATTTATTTAGGCTGGAGTGCCCAGGATGGCTTACAAAGGAATAGTAAGCTTCATGTTTGCAGGCAAGAGAGTCCACCTTACCCCACGGTTACCATGGAGCGGCTACACCACCACCACGTCTTGACACCAACTATCATTTGAAATTTGAACTGTTGTACATATCATGGGATGGTCATATTTTTAATAAATGTACGCACTTGAATTTCCAACGAGTTGCGGAGCTAGGCATAGTGGGGGCAGAGATTTGCTGGACAGTCAATGAATTCCTCACCGATTGGGCATCATCGCGGGCTCACCACACGCATGGATAAATTTCAAATTCCCCACATCCAAGAGGACTCACAGGGGAAAAGTTATAAACGTCCAGCCTGGGTATTGTAGGCTGTTTTTATTTTATTTTAATAAAAACCCATCCTGGAATGGGGAATGTACTTGTCTAGATCCTAGGATTGGGTGGGATTAGCACAGAAACCACATGGTTCTGTAGAAGAAAACTTCGCTCCATTCCAGGAAGGTAAAAACCCAGTGCAGGCAGGACGTTTATAATTTTTTTCCTGTGATTAAGGTCCGTGCATGCAGCGCAGAGGTACGGTTTATTGTTCAGTTAATTTAACCAATGATTGCGCGGGCTTTTGTACGGAGGGTGAGAATTGCAATCATGGAAACTACAGAGAACTGCGCGAAGAGGACCAAGGTTGACGACTGCGGGACGATACTCCGAGTCAAACGGCTGTCGGAGAGCGCCACTATTCCAACCAGAGCCTCCAGCCTCGCCGCAGGATATGATCTGTACAGGTACACGTATTAACTATATAAAGCACGTCACGTGTGCGTTGCACCCGCTATAACTTTCTTCATTGCAACCGTAGTGCTCGTGATACGGTGGTGCCGCCCGAAGGGAAGCAGCTGGTTGAAACTGACATCGCCATTGCCGTGCCGGAGGGATGCTACGGCAGAGTCGGTTAGTACATGCCTGTACCTACATTATTCCTGATATAACATATGCACCAACCGAGACAAAAAGTAAGGAAACAAGGGATTACGGAATTTATTCATTTAACCATACATCCACCTCCTCCCCCCCAGACATATTTCAGGCAACATATTTGCAACCACCTGCCATTTATGGGTCATCTGTAGGGTTAAATAATGAAACAATGGTTCAATTGTAATTGTAGGCTTAGCCCCAACCTAAGGGTGGGTCTACCCCCAACTACATCACCATTGCCTTCACAATTTCTATGATCTTGATTTTAAGGAATCATTCACTCTGGTTTTTTTTTTTTTAAATCCATCTGAAGTGCATATACACAGTTGGGACACAAGTCACTGCCTAGCAACATCATGTAATTCAAATGACATTTTGCAGCTGCTTACTATACAGAGGTCCATGCAGATCACATGCAAAAAGTACCATGCATTTATCTAGAGGGAACAATAACTACCTAAATAACCAGATCATTAGTAACACCTCATATTCCAACAGCGCCTCGCTCTGGCCTGGCCTTGAAGCACCACATAGACGTGGGAGGTGAGGTCACAGTGCAACATGAGGTACACATATTCATATTCCCCGTTACCTGCAGCTGGAGTGATTGATCGAGACTACCGTGGTAATGTGGGTGTGGTCCTGTTTAACCTGGGCAAGCAGGAGTTCACTGGTAACTAGTGGAACGCGTGGGTGGTAATGTCCTCATCGTTTTATTTCTAATATAAAAATCTGATTTCTGTAGTGAAGAAGGGCGATCGCATCGCACAGCTGGTTCTGGAGAAGGTGTGCACACCAGCCGTTGAGGAGGTGCAGGTAGGTCCAAAAGGGGGAGGGAGGGAAATGTAGTTGGAAGAGTGGGAAGTAGTAACATTTTGCACCTGTAGGAACTTACAGAGACTGACAGAGGAGCAGGAGGATTTGGGTCCACAGGAGGATTTAGCTCCACTGGAGCTTTGTAACTATCATCTACTTAACTATGGCTGGTTTTGTACATGTACCAAACTGCTGGGCACAAGTTTCACTTCTCCACTCTTGACACTGCACATGATCCTGTGGGTGGGTTCTATAGCAACCCAGCTTATGCAATTACTAGACCCTAGTTTGAGTAGAGATATAATTTAAACTTTTGATGAATTCATCACTGCAGGCAAGGCATACATGTAACAGCATGTGAAGGTAACCTGACCCCAGGCTCAAATAATTAGCGGGGGGAGGAGGAGGAGGGGTTGTTCCTCGTCCCCAGAGCATCATGAACTGTTTTGTTCAAATTTAAATTAAAAAAAAAAAGATGCAGAAGGGAGTGTGTGTTGACATACATGTAAGCTACAAGGCCTCTTGCTGCTGTACGAAGGGGTTGGGTATCGACTCCATACTGTCGGCCGGGCACACCAACACCACGGCAGTGCCTCTACACACCACCAATCCAAGGGTGCGGGACTCGTCCGTCAGTTTAAACGGATCATCCGCATCTATTTAATATATATTTTTGTAACATAATAATTGGATAAAAGGTACACGTTTTAAGAACTCTACCTTGGATGTATTCGACTGTACCATCCAGAACGATGTTGAGGAGTTGATCGAAACCCTTTAGTATCCCCGAAGCTGTATACATGTAGGATACGTGTACACAGCCAAACAAGACGCTAGCGCGCATCGCTTCGTACCTTCTCTTCCTCCTTGAAACTTGACCCTCACTCTCTTGTCCAAATATTTACCCAGCTCGGCGCTAAGCAACGTCTCTTTCTTCTTCTTATCAGCAGCATTCTGTGTGCGTTTGTTTGAAACACATAAAGCAGCTGGCTCGCACTGGAACCCTGGAAAAGCAAGGCTTACCGATGCCATATTAATGGTAGTGTTTGAAGCCAAATTTCTATTAAACGCTCAGGCCAGCAATAATAGTAAAATAAGCGTGGCGTAATTAAATTAATAGAGAAAGCATAAGGCCAATGACTCCAAATGTGCAGAACTGGGTTGGGTATGCATCCCAATAGCTGTGGAGACCTATGGGTGTTGGGGCACTGAAGCAAAGTGGGCAATATCGCAGCTAGCCTCTCGCTTGGCCACACGTCAGAACTGCCCAAAGTCTGCATCTGTCACAGCCCTATATCAGAGGTTGAGCATGACCCTTGTTAGGGCAAATGTGAGGGCTCTTCTGTCAAGGGCCATCTCAGACACAGGCTACTGATATATTATTTAGTCTAGGTGGTAGGTAATTTAACGTTATGTGCTTGTTTATCTGTATTGTACAAGTTTTTGTCTGTATATAAAACCGATATGATTATATCTCAGACGGGAGGAATTAATCATAGATTATTTAGACATGCATGAGGTGCATGGGTCCCAATATTTTTTAACACTGCTTTTGATTTTCAGGATGCATTTTAAGTCAGCACAATAATAATTATTGATGGCTTCACTATGTCCATCCATACAGTCAGCATACTCGTCTGGCATCTTTCCTCTTTTTGGGTTGATAAATCCTGTAGTTTAGGCGTTCATCAAGGACCCTCTATAATGCCTTACAGCCCGGCTCAGGAAATCCACATAAATCAGAGCAACTGCAGAGCGCAATAAAGGCCCTTTGGATTCTGGAAGCAAGGTCCAGGCACCCCTGTACATGTACTGGCAGCACAGAAGGAGAATGAGCCTGCACCTCATTTCATATGCTGACCAGTGTGCTTGCTTATCGCTTATACACATACGACTCCCAACAAACATAGAAAAAAATTATAGTCGATTTAGTAGAATTACCTCTCAGTGGTAAATCATCGGTCGGAATAAATGGTCGGAATGAAATAAAAATATAATATTTCTCAATGATCGTACAAACAGTGAACTACATACATAATAATAATAATGACACATTAACTAGACGATTAAAATAAAAAATATAGTATTATAAAACATGAATTCATTCTGGCAGGTATGGAAGCCTCAATCTCCATCCTTCTCCTCCATTTCACTCTACTGCCGTGAATGCACAGATTCGTATAGCACGAAGGACAGCAAAAAGCATCCTTGCACGCACATAGCCCAGCACTTCACTGTAAGACTTGTGCCAAATTGCAGCTGCCAAATGACATATAAATGTCTTTGCCTCAAGACCCACTGTCACAACAAATGGTGTAAAAGATGCATTGATCATGTCAGCAGCTTGTGAGTATTTTTGTTTCTTAGTGTGTTCAATTGAGGATAGAACTGCACGCACATCACGATGCAAGTAGGAATTAGCATCTGAATCCACTACTCGAACATCAAAAAAGGTAGTAGCTTTAGGACCATGAACAGAAAGATCAGCAACCAAAGCAAGAACCTATTCATGGTCATCGGCATGGGTTCTCTAGATCCCATGTCACAACCTCTTTATAGGCAATTGAAGCCAGGTCACCAAGGGCATCTAATCTCATTGTGTCTTTGATTGACTAAACAGTCTTTGAATGACTAAACAGCCCTTTTTACAATCAAGGGCATGTCCAGACTACCACAACCATCACACATGATCTGCATGTGTGATGGTTGTGGTAGTCTGGACATGCCCTTGATTGTAGAAAGGGCTGTTTAGTCAATCAAAGACACAATGAGATTAGATGCCCTTGGTGACCTGGCTTCAATTGCCTATAAAAAGAGGTTCATGGTCCTCAAGCTACTACCTTTTTTGATGTTTGAATAGTGGATTCAGATGCTAATTCCTACAAACATCACACATGCAGGTCTGGAAATCAAGTATAGTAATGGTCAATGATATCGTAGGAATGGTCAATGATATCCTAGTAATGGTCAAATGATATCCTAGTAATGGTTAAATGATATCTCAGTGCCAGTTTAATTGCAAAACTGAATTCAGAAGGTTCTGGTTTTGGATTTCAATGTCTTGATTGAATTCCCAGTGTAGCTTCGAAAGGTGGTCTATGTAATTAATAATACATGTACCATCGTCATCCATGGTACATGCCTCTTCATAATCGTCATGTCATCATCACTGACCAGTATAATAGCATCACCATCTTTTTAAATATCAACGCACGTGCATGCATATGTGTGCCCGCTATTCTTTTATCTTAAATTATGTATGAGCTTCTTTTTTTTATGCTACATAAACTGACCGTATTTGTTCTAATCAAATTAATATACAGTATAATATTAAAGAGCGCATGCGTTATACTCACTTCAATTGATTAAGCTGAGGATCAGGCTTTGAGGTAGGCCTATGTGTTACTGTAATAGCTATACAGGGATTTTATGTTGTGCGGGGGGGGGGGGGGGGGGGGGGGGGAAGATGGGAGAGGTTCTCCTTCCTTGATGGGGTCTTGCCAGCCGCTCTTTTTAAAAGTGGTGCTTTCTCCAAACAAGAAATATGACCCGTAATTTTCTTCCCACGCCAATTACTCGCCGATTAACGGTAATCCTTTACATGTACTTTACGGGGTAGTGATCCACAGATAGTATGAATTCTAAATAGAGCACTGCAGTCATTGTCGCTGTCAGAGGAGCCGCTATCGTCGACCGTATGTGCGTTACGCAGATACGACTTTCACCCACTATCATGATTAGCGGGCGCCCATAAGCGAAGCCGCTGGGTCTTAACTTTTTTGGTTGAGGGTTACGGTTAATGGGTAAGTTTACAATGTTTTTAAGGTTGTGTATGTGAACCATATAATTACCGGTATAAGGTACCCTAACCCCGAACCTGAAAAGGTATGCCTGAATCCAGGTTATGGGCGCACGCTAATCACGATAGTCGGTAAAAGTCGTATCTGTGAAGCGCACTTGTGTGAAGCGCACTTGTGGGCGCCCGCTAATCAAACGATAGTGGCCGAGTGTGACTCTGGCTCCTCTGACAGCGACAATGTAGAGCGCGCTATTTAGAATTCATACCTATCATGCTTTTCGATAGTCTGACGTAGCCACACCCTTGCGCTTTGCGGAGGGACATTGCCATCTCAGGGTAGTTTTAAAACCATAGATTGACCAAGAAATTGTGACTTGAACTTGAAATTGTGACTTCCAGTACGTCACAATTCTATAATGAAATTCAAACATGTTATATAAACAGATTCCAGTGATGTGGCCGATTGTTTACGTAGATAACAAAGCTACAATTGAATGTATACACTTGAATAGTCATTCCGCAGGAATGTGGTTACATGTTTCAAGGACTTTTGCAAATAGTGAAAATCTATCAGCATGCATATACTTGTAGGTGTGAAGGATCGATCTAGCCGCAGCCTGTGCACCGCTCCTTCCCTCCAACTGCTATATATCCAACATCTGTACACAGCCAAATAAAAATCATAATGCATCAGCAGTGATGAGACAAAACATAACGTAGCAGCAAATCATGACATCATTGAGTAAACTCAAAACATAACGTAGCAGCAATGACATCATTGAGTAAACTCAATAGTTTACTCAATGATGTCATCGCTGCTACGTTATGTTTTGTCTCATCACTGCTGATGCATTATGATTTTTTTTGGCTGTGTACCAGACCAATGAATATGTGTATAGTACACTATAGGTCCGCATAAACGTCATTCTAGACCTGAAGGCTCCTGCTATTCAGTCTCTTTTCATCCTTTGTCAGGGTGGTAGGTCGTGAACCCTGACATAGCAACACGTCAACGTGAGTTTTTGTTATAGTATGTAAGAGAAGACAGTCGACGTCATGTGGCTATGACCCTGAGTTTTCTGTACTTGTACCAGGTACTCTGTGAATCAACAGGCATTCCTGTATACTAGCGCTGGGTCATTTGACATGAACTTTACCCCCTGCCCCGCTCCCTAAACGAATTCATAATTACCCAAACCTCATAAACAACTCTTTCAGCTGGGCCAAACAAAATTGCTATCCATTTTTATACCCTACCATGCCCTGTTTGGCTGATATCACACCATGAATAATTGTTTCCATGACCTTTGTTTGAAAGAGGATAGTTGGTAAAAATCCCTTTTGTTGAACTTACTGCCTATAAGGAAGAATGTCGTGTTACTCCACTCCATCACTGAGTTCATCATCCTCAATACTCTCCCTCCGGGTTGTATCTGTGCAGGAGCTCCATGACGACGATTAGTAAGCCAATGAACGGCAAGACTGTCCACAACATTCCTGTGCAAGGGCACATTTAGATGCTTGTTAACATGATGGTACGCCGTAAAGGTATCAACTCAAGAACCGTGCAAAAACACCTAAACCACCAGTCATTTGTTCCTACAGAGTCTTCCATACCTAGTGACCCTTTACGCAGATGATTATGAACATCTATACAACATGCACCTTCAAAGTAGCTTTTGATCATTTGGGTTCGTGGGACAGTCCTTGTAATGGTTTCCCCTTCAGCAGTGCTATCATTCAATGTCCAATGGAGCTTTATATGGTTGTAAACACCAAGTGTATGATTCCAAGATGATGTCAGGTACTTCTTAGGAGCACCTGCTGTACCCAGCATGTTCCACGCATGACCAAATACTTCTTTCTGTGTTGAGTTCAAAGTATATGTGTGCGTGACAGTGAGTCACCACATAGTGCAGTTGAAGGCCAACCAATTTTTTTTTCGGAAACCCTTTTAATGCAATGCCTGTAAAATAAGTTCCTCTCTCAGCAAAGCCTTTGTTGTTTGTAGGGAGGCAATATAGCTGTCACCATAAACTACATGATCCTTCCCATGCAGAAACTCAGTCAACCATAAGGTGGTAGCTACATACATGCTTTTGGGTACATATCGCAAAACCTTTTTCATTCCATCTTGTTCTGTTCCTTCCTGTATCTTAAGATGAGGAAGTATTCCTATGCTTTCATCAACAGTGTCCTTATATTCTATGAATTTTGTAAGGTGAGGTACACCTTGTGGTATATCTTCTAACCGTGGGATCCATTTTCCCATGCTTTTGCAACTAGAACCTCAGTTCCTGGCTTTGCATTTGACACTCTGCATGCATTGAATGTACCAATCAAGCCTTTTACTGCATCCCAGGTGTGTCTGTTTCTGGAGGCCAAATCGTTCTTGGAAACGAAACGGCTGACAAAACCCAGTATCTTTAGATTTTTTTAAACTGCTTTGACCCAGCCAAGCAACGATCATACAACACACCAATGCAATGCAGAAACTCATGTGGAGTAAAAGTCTGATGGAAACATACCCCAGCAGTCACCGACATCATTAAACTCTGCAATTTCAACATTTACTGGCCACATGATAGAAAATTTGCAAGAGCTGCTGAAGCCATCCTTAACACATTGGTCAACTGTTACACCCCCTTCTAAATGTTCCCATTTTACAATATCGTCATCAAACTTGATATGCAGTCGGTTAGTATCCGAATTCTCACATCTACCATCGTTTTCCTCTGATTCCTTTTCATTATCAGATGGTTCCCGAATCTCCTCCTGGACTTCCATTTCACTTTTGGAAGTTTGAAGTACCAAGGAACTGTCATTATCTCGAACGGCTGATGAATGCTCTTGCTGTGGCTTCCGAAAAGCATGCCCACGATCTAATACAACAGTTGTAGAGCCAATTGAACCTCCATTTGGCTTTTGTCGGTTTCACTGTAACTTGTCCTTTGCGTCAGCGTCAGTGTTCGTGTTGCTGAATCGTCATATTGTAAACAATCCAGTGTGACACTGATAGTCCAGCGTCATGTTACATTAGTGACGCTGGGGTATACAATGATTGTTTACAATATGACAATTCACAGACACTGACGGTGACGCTGGCGCAACATTCAGCTAGCGTCATATTGTAAACCCAGCTTTACAGATTTTCCAACCACAGATTAATGAATTTCCTTTTCGGTCTTGCTCTTGACCACTCAGCAACAAATTCTTCAGAGTGGCCTTTTAGAACCTTTTTACGAGCAAGCTGCTGCTTCTCAACTGCGAGTGGCATCCTTGAAACGTTAGGCTCCCATTGCATGGTTTCCGCATGCACTGAGTATTAGTCCACAGCTGACTATTTTACATTTTATTTTATATACATGTGGTTTGTATTGATTTTTATTGTATTCAGAGTTACACTATGTAGTTGCTATATACATAACAAGTGTCACTATAAATATACAAAATCTGAGTCAAAAATATTACCTTCTTTTCTCCTGTTTTTCATTCCCGTGCTATTATTTATCTCCTACCCAGACATTGACCAACTACAATGATCTGTGTGAATTTTCAAACGTGGTAAATGACTTAGTACCAAATGACGTTTAAAAGCGCATACCAAGTGGCTCTTATAAAAAGTGTCTTCTGCAATGCTTCGTGATCGAAAAACTTAATATGTGTGACTTTGAAAGGCAAAAATCAATGCCAGATCTCTAGGCTATCGTTAAAATATGCTTTTCCGGTTAATTAGTGGCCTTCGGAGTAATTTTAAAAAGTTGGGTTCAACTAGAAAGGGTATTAAACAATCAAGTGAACATTGTATGGTAAATAATAGGTTTTAATAACAGAATAAATATTTATATATACTAAAGTAATGGAGAGAACTAAAAAGACATCGTGCTATGTATTCACGATTATGCCAGGTGTCCTTCAGTCTGCAAAATAAAATGGCTTCAGGAAGACGACCTCCTCAATGTGAACTGTGTGGAAAGGAATTTACACAACAGGCAACCCTGAGAAAACACATCCTCATTCATACTGGAGAGAAGCCATATAAGTGTGAGCAATGTGGAAAGGCGTTTTCAGAGCGGTCAACTCTTAGGAAACACATGTTCACTCATACTGGAGAGAAGCGGCATCAGTGTGAGCTATGTGGAAAGGCATTTTCACTAAGGTCAGCTCTTAAGAGCCACATGTTCACTCATACTGGAGAGAAGCGACATAAATGTGAGCAATGTGGAAAGGCATTTGCAGTATCATCAACTCTTAACAAACACATGCTCACTCATACTGGAGTGAGGCCACACAAGTGTCAACAATGTGGAAAGGCATTTTCACAACAGTATAATATGAAAGTGCACATGCTCATTCATACTGTGGAGAGGCCTTGTACATGTGAACAATGTGGAAAGGCATTTTTACGACAGACACATCTGAAAATACATATGCTCACTCATACTGGAGAGAGTCCTCATCAGTGTGAACATTGTGGTAAGGAATTTCTACAACAGTCAGGTCTGAAAGCACATATGCTCACACATACTGGAGAGAGGCCACATCAGTGTGAACTATGTGGAAAGACATTTTCACAACAGTCAACTCTGAAAACACACAAGCTCACTCATACTGGAGAGAGACCACATCAATGTGAACTATGTGGAAAGGCATTTTCACTACAGTCAAATCTGCGAACACACGTGCGAACTCATACGGGAGAGAAGCCACATCAGTGTGTACAATGTGGAAAGGCATTTTCACTACAGTCGACTCTGAAAACACACATGCTCACTCATACAGGAGAGAGACCACATCAATGTGAACTATGTGGAAAGGCATTTTCACTACAGTCAAATCTGCAAAAACACATGTTCACTCATACTGGAGAGAAAATTTACAGATGTTTCTGTAAAAGATCATTTCAAAGCTCACTAGCTTTGAAGGCCCACTGCAGGATTCATACTGGTGAGAGGTTGAGGTGCAGCAACAGTGGATGTACCAAATCTTTCCTGTACAAGAACAGTTTGGATTACCATATTAAGTCCTGTCACATGTAACTATTGAATTACTGATGCCTAAGAGTTTTGTTTTAGTTTAGTGTGAAATTTGTTTAGTATAGACCCTTTTCCACTATAAATGAATGTTTTTATCACACGCATATTCACGTGAGCATGATATTTCTAAAGGTTAGAAAGCCGTTTTTTTTTTTCTAGAGCCATCCAAGGTGAATTCTAAGGTCTGAAAGGGTTGTGCACGTTGCTTCCATCAGCCTGATCGAGGCGATTGTGCTTAGAACAATCGTGTAATCTCTTCTGCGATCCATGGTTAAGGTTCAAAAAAGTGATGATTCCAACCTTTTTGCTAGACCCTGGGTGTAGGAAGATACATTTGGCTTCAGCCTTTTGTGCATAATCTATGAACTAATCATGCAAGAGTATGCAATTTAATGGCTTCGGCTGTAATCCATCTGGTCAACACAAAGTACTACATCCATAAATAGCATACACACAGCTGTTGGGTGGGTCACTGTGGGTGTATGTAGATATATAGCACATGCATGTTCACAGTGTGTTGTGTTGCAGGGATTCTTGAGTCAAACTATCCACTTTGCGCTTACATTGATTACGCAGCCCAAGCCATGCCCCGAAGACTCCAATTAGGCTGCCGCTTTAAACGTCCACGCTCTATGAGTTTGAACTTGTCTGTTGACGATATAAGCCAGCAAAAGTCAATCAAACACATTACTATATATCTCACCAAGTAAAAACTGAAGTCTTTATCAACAAGTAGTGCTCTTATTAGATTGTGTGGATTGTCACTGCTTTTGTAGGCTGCGGCACTAAGACGTATGCTGTTATGTCTGTACGTACAATAATAAAATTAATAATTTTAATAATTACAATAATATATACAATATTATGGTTTATGGTTCGGAACATGTATATCACAAGAAGTGAGAACGGGATGAATTGCTCGGTGTTCTGTCTGTACTATTGGTGGCTTTTGTTGCAATTGCCCGAGGAAAAAACTTTGGTTACTCATGCCATTCCCTGTATTCACCTCGATTATGTTCTGGAAAACTTCAAAAGTAATTCCCCACCATTTGACGACGGGGTGGTGCTTTTGTTGTAGCTGGTTGCAATAACAGGTAATGGGTTGATGGCTTTGACTGTCAGACACAGCGGTAATGATTGACGACACTATAGCTAGGTGGACCTTTAGCTTTTGCAGAAGGGAAGGGTGCAATTGGGAATATACATGCAACTTTGTGAATGGCACTTATTATAATAAGATGGATGTGTCTATTTTAGGACCAGTTGTAAATGCATTAATTGCTGGTCTTTGATATCAGTGCTGCATGACTATTGGTAACATGCATCTTTTCATGAGGAGTATCAATCACTCAGATGGATCTATCCTCGGTGCAAGATTGAACCACATCAACATACTTTTATTTTGTCCACAAATGTACTCAGTCACAAGGAAGTGAGGTACAAGGTAGTTTTGTATAACATGCATGCAGCTTCAACGTTTAAACAGTAGAGCAGCAACATAACTGCACACTTCACCCAATCTTCGCACAAATGCATGGAAGGAAATATATAAGCACGTGCACATTAGTAAGTTATGGCAACTATATCCAACTATGATCTTACCTCGCCATGCGTGCTGCTTTCACAGAACCATTTTATTTAGACCCATACTTCATAACCTTGGTCAGGTCAGATGCCTTCTGACTTGGATTTCCCTTTGCCTTAAGACATGCATACCTGTCTTAAATTCACTGTTCGTTTTTTTTTTGCTTTGTGTGGAAGCCTAGAGAGTTTTCCGTGTGTACTTTCCCTTCGTATGAATAAGATAGGTATAACTGTTAACTGCATGGGCATGTGCAGACCTTTTCATCGATGCCGTAAGGGTCGAGACACACTTCGCCATTGATCTGCAGCTTTAAAAGGTTACATTTACGCATTTGTGTTCAAGAGAGCTGAAGTAAGTCGACTACATCCTTTTGCGAGGTCCGGGTACGAGAAAATGGTTCTCGCCATCGCTGAAGATCCACATAAATCAGAGCTCTGCTTTTTCTACTACGGAGCACTATATATATTTTTGGATACTGGAAGCAAGGTCCTATAGCTGTGCTCCCCATTTGGTCTGTGTATATATTATTTCAGTACAGGTCTGGACATTTAATACTGTAGCGTTGAGATGAACACACTTGTGCCTTTCACTAAGTGCTATTATTGCATTGATAAAAATACCACAGCTGATGTAGAAGGTTGTGCTGGGTTACCACCACAACCAATCTACCCCCCCCCCCCCTCCCCCCCAACCTTCTAGCTACAGATACAAAGCTATTTTCCCTGCACCTCATCATGTTCAGTTGAACAAAGCACCTTCTACAATACTTAGTTGGTCTATTATTCAAGCAACATGTACTTGTAAATGGTGACCTACAATTGCAAGCATGCACTTTCCCTGAGTCATACCAGAGGACGAGGGGTGTGATGAATAGCAAATAGTAGAATTTGTCTGTCCTGAGGTTATCATTCATTTACTACCAGCTGCGGGACCCCCGGCAGAAGATCAAGAAGATACCATCATCCGTGTTACATCCTCATTGTCATCACTATCATCCAAAGCGATATGATAGCATCGCCATCTTCAATGTCAACGCACGCGCATGCGTGCCTGCTATTCCTCCAGCTGATTTAGATATGTGAAAAAGTGGCTTATTAAAAAAATAAAATAAAAGTTATTGTACATAAACATAACTGACCGTATTTACTTTCTAACCCAATTATTATAATACAGTAATATTAAAGAGCGCGCTCACTTCAAGCCGTCAGGTAGGCCTACATGTTCAGTTACTATATATAGATGCATGTACATGTATCGGAAACGCCGCGAGTATCTATAGTTCCGGTGTGTAAAAATACATCCTGATGGTATTTAGCTATAGATAGACGTGATGTACGTAATTTGTACCAGGGGTGCCCCCCCCCCCCCCCCCCCCCAGGCCCTACCGCATAATGCGGGAGGGCCTGGGGGGCACCCATCACGCCCAGCTAGGGGGGATCGGGCCTACGCTCCCTCATTGAAGCCATTGACACTTTTGCGTAGAAACCCCCAAACCTACGCAATAAATAGTCTCGTACCTAGACCCAAATTTTCACAGCTGTGGATGGGGTCTGGTAAAGTCCTATACTCATTTCTGTCCACTTTCCCCAGAATGTTGGGGAACCAATCAGATTTGAGGTATGCGTTAATTGCATACCTCTGTTATAATCGTGTGATTAATTGGCAATTACCGACGCAAATGGTTAGAGCAATCGTATCCGCGTGCAGACGTTTGAGGTATTCAATGGCTAAGAAGCGTTTGCTTTTGTCAGTTTTCCAACGAGATACGCCAACCGTCGGCAAGTCGTTATGTTATATACGCCGCGCCATTTTACCGTGGGGTTTTGTTGATAATAATGCACTAGAAGGTTCATTGCTTCAATTGTGTAGTTGGTGTGTTTAGTTTGCCTGAACCATAGGAACATAAACTTCAACATCTGTCACCAAGATAAAAAAAGCCCAAGTACCAAGATCTTCTTCTTGTGCTTATTTCTTTTTGGTCTGTAATATTCTAAACTCGTGCACAACGATGTAAACAGCTGCTTTGACCCTTATCTGAAAGATCTAGGTCTGGACGAGAGTCTACATTCCATATATGGCAGCATAGGACTTTACCAGACCCACGTAGCGGTGATGTAATCCACCCGCAGCTGTGAAAATTTGGGTCTGGGTACGAGACTACGCAAAAATGACCGTTTTGTTTTGCCTGCATGTGCAAAACAACAATTGCTATATACTTTTGATGAAGTGCAGTGCAGCCAAGGAAACAGTCTTGTCGAACCATGATTGGCTGTAAACTCTACGATGTACGGCTACCTTAATACCTAAGCTGCTCAATTGGGCAGTACGCTAGCGACTCTGATTGGCTTTTCTTAAAGTTGTTTCTGAAACGGTGCGGTTGTAATTGTACAAAATATTAATAGCATTCTCTCTGGATTTGAAGGCAATGGTGATAATTAAATGTACCGAATGGCATTACATTTATGTTGCTAAGTATGGGAATAATTTTATTAATAGATGAGAGTACTGTAGTATTATCACATGCCATTAGAGGTGAACAACCGTTTCAACCAGCTCTGGGATGTATATAAAAGTGGCCAATTTCAGAAGTCTTCAAAACCACTTCAGAAAATTTGTCATGGTTAGCCTTTACCATACAAATTGTAACGCATTCTACTTGGTTTACCACAAAGGTTTTCTTTTGGTCATTCTTTGTATGCAAGTGTCGCTATCTGTTCTGTAACACCATTGCTTTCAAGGGCCTAGGCCAAGTCCAAAGGTGGTAGTCTGGCCTTCATGTACTTATTGCATTTCATGTACCTTGTGTACTGGATATTGTAGCACTCAGGAAAGATTTTTCTGATTTAAACTTATACGGCTTCCGAGCACGCAGGGTCTAGCAGTCTTTCTCAGGAATGTGTGTGCCAATAGTTGGCATATTCCTGGGAAAGACTGCTAGGCCCTGTGTGTTCGGAAGCTGTACTTCAGAACAATGCTTTTGAATTGCTTTTAATCAGTTTGCACGCAGCAAGTCTCCACCTCGCAAATGAATATTTTGCTACTCTATGATTTTTTCTGCCACTCGAAGGTGCCATAGGAGGTGTAGGATGGAGGGGGGGGGGGGGGGCTGAGGGGACTATAGCCCCCCCACTTTTATTATTGAGTGTGAATAATTAAATAAAGTTTACTACACGTGCTTTATCAAATCATGGCGACAGAGCATCAGACACGTACACTTGTCCCTCTGTCTTAAAATTTTTCGGGATGAAAGAAAGCTGAGGAGGTTAGCTTATTAGGCACTACATGTAATTTACAGACCCAGTAGGGGGGGGGGGGGGGGGGGAACATATGTCCCCGGGCGCAGGGGGGGGGGGGGCCAAAATGCATGAATGTTATTATCGCGTAATCGTGAACGGCTCTTGAGTCTTGAATTTGAGAAACATTCGCAAGCAAACCGTATTTGGCCAAACGCGAGACCTCCCCCCCCCCCCCCCCCCTCCTCCCCTAGTAGTCTTATTTGGCTAATGCGAAGGGGACCCCCAACCCCGTATTTGGGAATCGGCGCTACACCACCACACCCACTTGAAACATTTCACTTCAGCCCCTCCACTTTGTAATACGTTCCTACGCCTCTGGGTGCAAGCGGGCACCAATGCTTCTTTAACGGGTCACGACAATACTAGTACTTGTAATGATTGATGCAGCACCAAACAGAACAAAACACGCACACGTGCACAAATAAGGAAACACTGTCTGCTCAGTCATTGGCAGCTGTGGTAAGACAGTTACATAACACCACTTATATCTATGTAACCAGAACTGAATTTTGATGAGACAAAAATGGCGCCCTCAAGTAAGACCTTGCATGGTTCTCAGAGGTTATCAATACACATGCAGACTTTTTATTTTTGAAAAATACTGAGATTGATAGTGATTCACGTGGTAGACACCTCTATATTGCAAAATGTGCTTAGAGTTGCTAAAAATTTAACCCAGTACCCACACCCCAAAATAATTATCATGCCAAAAACTGTGCTATCAATTGCATTGCAGCCAAGATATGAGTGTGCAAAGTTGCAAAATTTCATCATTCAGTGACATGTATTTCATAAACCATTAACGTTATTAATTCAATAAATGGAAAATGTCACTTTCATATCAAGAGCAACATATATGAGAAGTTGGAGCAAAATCTGAAGACATGAGGTACAACTCCTGCTCACAATAGTTGGATTGACCCCTCGTGGATTTGCCCAATGAAGGTTCCTGATACAAAAGGCATCTCATCATCAACTTCTTTGGATGTACTCACGCGCCCAATGGAATCAGCATAATCCGGCAGCGTGTGTTAAAACTCCTGAAGTCATCACTTCGAAGCACTATTGGAAATGACAGTACAGTATACGTGGCATTAATGCTAATTGAAAGAAACACAGAGCTAAATCCAGATGCAGTAGTTGAGCGTTTTCTTGCTGGCTTATATATATTAATTAATCCTCATATGGCGGACTAAAAGGTTATATTTGATGCCATGCATCAATATTAAGTTGTAACCGCCGTTCCAGAAATCCTGGATCTGGCCCTGCATACAGACATGGGGGTATGATGGTACTATGATCTGGCCCTGCGTACAGACATGGGGGTATGATGGTACTATGATCTGGCCCTGCATACAGACATGGGGGTATGATGGTACTATATGATCTGGCCCTGCATACAGACATGGGGGTATGATGGTACTATATGATCTGGCCCTGCGTACAGACATGGGGATATGATGGTACTATGATCTGGCCCTGCATACAGACATGGGGGTATGATGGTACTATATGATCTGGCCCTGCATACAGACATGGGGGTATGATGGTACTATGATCTGGCCCTGCATACAGACATGGGGGTATGATGGTACTATGATCTGGCCCTGCATACAGACATGGGGGTATGATGGTACTATATGATCTGGCCCTGCATACAGACATGGGGGTATGATGGTACTATGATCTGGCCCTGCATACAGACATGGGGGTATGATGGTACTATGATCTGGCCCTGCATACAGACATGGGGGTATGATGGTACTATGATCTGACCCTGCGTACAGACATGGGGGTATGATGGTACTATATGATCTGGCCCTGCGTACAGACATGGGGGTATGATGGTACTATGATCTGACCCTGCATACAGACATGGGGGTATGATCTGGCCCTGCATACAGACATGGGGGTATGATGGTACTATGATCTGGCCCTGCGTACAGACATGGGGGTATGATGGTACTATATGATCTGGCCCTGCGTACAGACATGGGGGTATGATGGTACTATGATCTGGCCCTGCATACAGACATGGGGGTATGATGGTACTATGATCTGACCCTGCATACAGACATGGGGGTATGATGGTACTATGATCTGACCCTGCATACAGACATGGGGGTATGATGGTACTATGATCTGGCCCTGCATACAGACATGGGGATATGATGGTACTATGATCTGACCCTGCGTACAGACATGGGGGTATGATGGTACTATGATCTGACCCTGCGTACAGACATGGGGGTATGATGGTACTATGATCTGGCCCTGCATACAGACATGGGGGTATGATGGTACTATGATCTGGCCCTGCGTACAGACATGGGGGTATGATGGTACTATGATCTGGCCCTGCATACAGACATGGGGGTATGATGGTTCAGTGCCAACTTGCAAGAGTGAAAAGTCACACCTCCCAAGAGCAAAAAATATGGCATATTCATCATGGAGTTAGGAAAACTGTTGGTGTTCATAGTGCAACCGTACTGCTTTCATTAGTAAAATTCATTTGGTGAAGGCTGGTCCAGATAGATCGATATCAGTAGATGGAAGCAGTATAGTTACGCTATAAATACCAACAGTTTTCCTAACTCCACAATGAATATGCCTCATTTTTCGCTCTTGCGAGGTGTGACTTTTCGCTCTTGCAAGCCGGCATTGTTCTATGATCTCTAGAACCACCATGCAGATACGGGGTATGATCAGTGATACTATGATCTGGCACCACACAATGCAACTCTGGTCCTTACTGTGGAAGAGTTTTCTTGCTCTCACTTCAAATTAGAGCTTATCTTTGTTGCTATATTTCCAAGGCATGGTTTTATTTTGTAACTTGGCGATATGTAGTCAAAACTTTGTGTTGTTAGATTTTAATAGATGTACCATTTATCAATATCAACATTCATTGTACTGTGAATATAGGTTTTAATAAGTGGTGAACTAAATGGACATCACTCACTAAGATATGCTATTGGACTTTGTATTCATGAAGCATAGTATGAAGGTAGTACTATACCAGGTGTCCTTCTGTCTGCAGGTAAAAATGGCTTCAAAAAGACGACCTTATCAGTGTGAACAGTGTGGAAAGGCATGTTTACAAAAGTCACATCTGAAAACACACATGCTCACTCATACTGGAGAGAGGCCACATCGATGTCAACAATGTGGAAATGAATTTTCACGTCTGTCACATTTGCAAACACACATGCTCACACATACTGGAGAGAGGCCACATCAGTGTGAACAATGTTTAAAAGCATTTTCACATCGGTCAGCTCTGAAAAGACACATGTTCACGCATACTGGAGAGAAGCCACACCAGTGTCAACAATGTGGAAAGGCATTTTCACGACAGTCAAGTCTGAAAACACACATGCGCACTCATACTGGAGAGAAGCCACATCAGTGTCAACAATGTGGAAAGGCATTTTCACGACAGTCAAGTCTGAAAACACACATGCTCACTCATACTGGAGAGCGGCCACATCAGTGTGAGCTATGTGGAAAGGCATTTTCAGATCAGTCAAATATGAGAATACACATGCTCACTCATACTGGGGAGAGGCCACATCAGTGTCAAGAATGTGGAAAGGCATTTTCACATCAGTCATATATGAAAAAACACATGCTCACTCATACTGGGGAGAGGCCACATCAGTGTCAACAATGTGGAATTGAATTTTCACGTCTGTCACATTTGCAAACACACATGTTCACTCATACTGGAGAGAAGCCATATCAGTGTCAAGAATGTGGAAAGGCATTTTCACAGCAGGCAAATCTGAAAACACACATGCTCACTCATACTAGAGAGAAGCCACATCAGTGTCAAGAATGTGGAAAGGCATTTTCACATCAGTCATATATGAAAAGACACATGCTCACTCATACTGGAGAGAAGCCTCATCAATGTCAGCAATGTGGAAAGGGATTTTCATATACGTCTGTTCTGAAAACACACATGCTCACTCATACTTTAAAGAAGCCACACAACTGCTTCTGTAAAAGGTCATTTGCAAGCTCAGATGCATTGAAGGCCCACTGCAGGATTCATACTGGTGAGAGGTTGAGGTGCAGCAACAGTGGATGTACCAAATCTTACCTATACAAGAGGAGTTTGGATTATCATCTTAAGTCATGTGACATGTAACTATTTATATTGCAGTTTTATTCGGCCGATTAGTGTTTTAGCATACTTCTTGTGAGATGGGAAGAGTATCTGGAAGCCCAGGGATGAATGAAGAGTATACATGCAGACAGCTGTGGTATAGAATTACTAGACATTGCATTTGCTGAGTTGGTCAGCATGGTAAATGCAATACACCTTTTTTGCAGTAGATTAGCTGTACAAGACAGAAAGTATCTTATTACAAATCAACTACACAGTATGCACCATATCTGATGTTAATTACATCACATCTATCGATTGATTACTACAGCCTATTATTTGATTAAAAGTTGCTGTACAATTTATTTAAATAGGATTATTTAGTATTTTAAAATTACACATACATGTATAATCAGAATAAAAGTATACACCCCCTCTGAATGGCCACTGAAAACGTTACTGGTATGCCAGAGAGCTTTTGTCACCAGTGGTGTTCGTAATGCGCGGCAACCCAAGTCTATCAAGAATGACATGGAGCAAAGGCCGCAGACACCAGTAGTTTCAAAGGCAACAGGTGTGAAAGAATGGTACGCATGGTGCTATTGGAAAGTAGTTCCTTATAAGGCTCAAATTTGTTTTATGTATATAGCCCTCCACTTCAATCAAATTCGTTCTTTTGGTTTGGGTGCTTCAGGGTTTCCAAAATTTTGAACAATTTAGTTTGACTTAAGGGTTGATGTTCACATTATATGACTGAAAGGTACCTGCATGAGTTATACACGATATTATTTGGCAGCTTGCAAAGAGCAGTAATAAAGTATTAGTGAAAGTTTTTAAGTGAAAAATTGGAAGCCATTTTTTTCAGTCCTGTTTTGGAATTTCTCTGTATGAGCGTTCTACATGCATGTAGAACGCTCACAAAATATAAGTGTAGTGCTTAGAAACGCATTCGTCACGGTTGATTTATTTATGGTATATACAGGAAAGTACTGAAATAGCCGGGGAGAAAAATAGCTTCCATTTTTAACCTTTTTACAGCTTTTTTCAAGCTGCGAAAAATTATCGACGGTGCTCAGGACTTACACCAATCATCCCTATGCTAACTAGCACATGCCCCATCATCACTGTCGCAAGGGACCCTCACACCGCACAAATACATTTCTGACGTTTGAATTAGGCACAAATTTGTAGCTCCCTCCCAAATGTGTATAGCACGTGATTGGGCCACATGGTTGGGGGTTTAAAAGGATGGTACCTTAGTATGAGTGTTCATTCTATTAAGCTTGCAAACTTTTTCCTTGTTGGAGAAGGAAGCAGTTTTCTAGGGCATGAAACAATTCAAAGAGGAGAAAGTCATTAAACAGGGTCAAGAAAGAGACAGCATTGAGGCTGGAAAGGAGAGCCGACATAAACAATTTCAAAGAGGCGAGGGAACGAGCTCCTGCCCGGTTCTATAAACAAGCAGGTGGCGGTGAAAGCTATGGCGTGCATGGAGAATGTGGATGCGAAGTCATCCCTCTGGGAAGAGCGGCTGGATTTGGCGTTGAAGAAAACGAATTAAGGTATGGATTTTCGGGTTCTTGTGTAGATTAGCCCCCCCCCTCTTTTTAACTTTGC
This sequence comes from Spongilla lacustris, assembly GCA_949361645.1. NCBI lineage: Eukaryota > Metazoa > Porifera > Demospongiae > Spongillida > Spongillidae > Spongilla > Spongilla lacustris. Next base: position 15,254,896 of record OX442417.1, read on the forward strand.
CCCCCCCCCCCCCCCTTTTTAACTTTAGCACCCCCCCTCTTTTTAACTTTAGTCCCCCCCTGTCTTATGGGACTAATGGACATACCAACTTAAGCACACTTTCTTTGCAGAGAAACAAAAACACGAAATCGCATTCGAGTAGGGATCAGTGCACAAAAGAACTGTATCAGTTACAAATTACAATAAACCGGGGCATTGTTTTTTTTTTTTTAAGGTGTCGGAAAAATTTTGGGGTGCTGAAAAGCACCCCGTTGTCTACGGTCTTGCACTGTCAACCATTCCTTACATTTTGTGGATCAGCACGGGGGCACATACACAAGGAGTAGAAGCAATGTGGAGCTCTTACAAGTGTACAGTGCTTGTCACAAAGAGTACAAAACCATCAAGATTTTTTCAGCTTTTCTACAATATCTCCACAATAGAATATGCCGTAAGGATTTAAATTACATTTTTTAAGAATCTGCATGTATTTCTGCGTCATATAAGATAAAAACAACAAATCACGTGACTTGTTTGTGTTTATATAAATCTATAAATTTCAAGTGTCTGTTTATGTACCAAACCAGTTACAGTTAAGGCCTCAATTTTTTTTTCAAGTACATCACCTAGGTGCCCATCTCTGATAGCAAGTTGAGCTACACGCCCCCAGCGGTTATGGAAATCGGTTACTGATCATCGTATTTTAGAGGTGTGCTGGGAGTCTGGGACTAAGGGCTATACGGCTGCAAAATTTCGAGTTAAGCTCCACCTTCTAGGAACCGTATTGCAAAATGCCTGTAGTTTTTATATGCCAATTTCTATGTTTCGATTCCTTCGCTATCGGCAATTGAATTGATACTAAAGGTCAAAAATTATTATATAACGGGATTTTTTTCAATTTTCCGTATACGCATTGCAACTCTGACGAGGTCTGACGTCTAAACGTGACGTTGTTTCAATGGTTGCTGCAGTAGCAGGTGTGTTCGTACCAGTGAGTCCATCTTAGTCTACGTCTAGTAGTAGTTGTTTTCAGAACCTCACAGGCCTACCCGAAGGTGCCAATGTCAGACAGTGTAAAAGCCCCGACGCCCCCGAGGTTTCAGTTGAACAGACCATCGCTATTGCAACACAGCGCTTAGGCACAGTAAGTGTGTTGCTGCAAAAAGAGCTAGCTATATCAGGTTTTGTTACTCCTCGAAAGCGGGTGAAAAAGCCAAAGGTAGTAAGTGCGTATTAGTATTGGACACCGCGCGCATGCACAGTTGTTTGTATATTGAAGGCGGTAGTCTAGTGACGTATCGTATTATTATTATTATTGTTATTTTAATCATTGTTGCAACGTCATTTGGATCACAATCGGCACCGGCACGATAATACGTACAGGTGGGACAACTCAAGAGTGTTCCTAAACATGTCCGCCTCTGTAACTACGGAACGATAATGCTGGCTCCAATTTTTTTATACATATATACTAGGTGAAGCTCGAAGAAAGTGCTAACACAATTGGAAACAATTAACCATGTTCCGTTTTTGAGTTGTGGTTGGTTATTGATTTTCATATTTTCGCGGTAAAACCCCGCGTAAAGTAGATGTCGCGGAACAAGCTGTATTAAATCTCCAATTAAGCTGATTTACAACGAAAACTATAGGTACATACATACATGACTGCTGTATTTGTGCAACGAATTTTGAAGCAGGATGACATGAGGTCAGTGAGGTATAGTGGATGATAACCCCTCGACCTAAAGGTTATTCGTTTTCTTAATTGAAGAGACTTGCATGTAAAAAAAATTAAGTTTCATTGTGAGGAAAGATGTGAAAGAAAGTGTCATAAATCGCCAAAAGATTGTGCGTTTAGTTAGTAAGATATAAGACATTGAAAATTAATTAGGCAGCATTGTATTTAATTAGGGCGCGCGCGAGGCATGCGTGAGTGCGATCGCGCGAATTCATATCGTTACGCAAATAACATCGGAATGTCTCTACAGTACTGTGTACATACAATGTTTTAAGCTGCAGTATTGTTTGCATCATCCATCATCTTCACTGACTCTGTAGTCGTCATCAGAATCCTGTAACTCATATGCACTATCTTCTTGACCACTGTCTATTTCACTATCTAGATGGGCTAGGTCAACAGAAGATAGCTGCAGACCATCACGTAACAGCTCTTCCTCAGCAAGTTTCTCCTTCATCCATTTTTCCCTGGCTTCCTTGTTCTTGTGCCATGGTTTGAACTTCTTCCCTAAATTCTGATACTCAGAAAATAAAATTGTTCGATGTGACTTGAACTGTTTAACTTGCTTCACAGCTTCAGATGCTATCACTTTCCTCATGTAGAGTCTCTGATAGTCACGTGTCATTCGAAAATACTTTCGAATAGTATATAGTGAAATATTATCCTCAAGCAGAGATGAAGGTATAAGTTTAACCATGTCACAAAAGTTGAAATTGCAAAACATCTTCATGAAAACCTTAGACCGTCCCCAGCAATATTCAATAGCAGAACACTCACAATGGTATTTGGGAGTAAAATCACACTTGTGCCCTCTACTTCTAATGTATTGTGCAAGAGCTGAATCATTTACAGCTTCTTTGAAGTCTCGACACTTGATGATAGCCTCTTCCATGCTGAGATTTTTATCAACTATTACCTGCCCTTTGATTGTCCTTTTCCCATCCCTTGTCATTCCATCTTTCCATAATCCACGTTCCCACAATATTTGCTTTAACCCCTTTGGCTTTCCAATATAGTCAGTCGGCTTGCATTTAGACTTTTGGCAGTAAAATGGAGGAAGATCACCTTCTCTGAAAAAAAGATACTGCTCTTCACCTTGCCTAAAATGCGATTTGGGTCCAAACTCCTCTAGGATTACAGTCTTCTCTCTTACCTTATAGGCATTAGAGCCTGGTTTCCCTCCGTACCTTGTATTGAAGTTTGACAGCACCAAAGCATCTTCACTGTAAGCCGCATGGCCAGAACTCCAATCAAATGAGATGTCTGCAGTACAGCCAGGAAACTTCAGCTCAAAAACATCAATGAACTCATCCACCTGCTTAATCATATGCTTGTGATCCCAGTATCCCTCCTTGCCATTTCCTGTGCCGTAGTTGAAAAGCCTCATAAATAGATAGAAGAATCCATGTGGATCCAAAGGCACAACAGATGTGAGCTTCTCCTTTCCTGAAAAATGATTATATTAAATTTATGTCATAGGGACAATTTTGCACCACTTACCTTTTATTGTCCTCATGTTATTTATGTGCTGCAGATCTTCATTGCAGAGCAGAATCATTCCTGATACTTCTGTGAGAAAGCCACTTGCCATCACACCTCTACCCTCTCCCTTTTTCCTGATGACCTGCTGATCTTTGAGGAACCAAGCCTTACTTTGAGCAGCATAACTTTTGTAAATGCTTTCATCTTGGACAACATGAATTAGCCTTTTAGAGCTTGGATGAGTCCAATCAATCTTTTTGCTCCACAATCCTCCTAATGGATACTTATCCTTGTCCATCCATAACTTGGAAAAGTCAAACCACACATCATCTACATGAAATTCCAGTACAGGCACCTCTTGATTGTCCCATAGTTCCTTAGGAAGTGTTACCTCAGAAATGAGCATCTCATTGCATTCCACCTTTTCACCACTTTCAGGATCCAGTGTGCAAAGAAGTTCCTTTGCTTCATGCATGTTTATATGAAGATATAAAGGCATGTACTTTTCACTCTCTTGTCTTCGAGCAAGCCAGCTATCCCGATATTCAAGTACATCCTCTCGGTCATGCCCATCAAAATACACACCACTAGAAATGTACTTGCTTGTACAACCCAATTTGTATAGCCACTTCCGGGCAGTCTCTTTGGAAATTGGAGCACGAATACCATTCAGTGACTGAACATCAACATCTTTTAGGAGGACGGTGTTCACAAATATCTGGAAGTCAGTAACTTTCATATTGGGTATTCCTTTTGGGGCAGCATTCTCCATAATAAAAGTTCTAGCTTTCATCTTGAAAGCTTCATCAGTGAGTATCCATGGTCTCTGATGGCGCCCTTTCTTGGAGGGTATGAAGGTAAAACCTCCCAACTCAAAGTCCCTCTTCCAACGCAAAAGTGTCTTAGCATGAACCTTTGGACAAGCATGAATTGAGCACCATTCAGCCACAACATACATGTTTTCCGACTTTCGTCTCAAACTGTTCAGCTCTGTATACAAGCGATGAAGCAATGATGCTCGTATAGTCAAATCCATAACTTGCGCCTTTGAGAGATCATCTACTGTAACAGGGATGTCCTCTTCATCACAAAATGGTGAGTGTGAATCTCCAGCTGCAGTGTTCAAGACAGTGCTCCAATCCTTTGATTCTAAGAAATTAGCCAGTTTACTAATCATCTTCTTTCTGCTGTCACATGCCTCCTCCCATTTTGATTTAGCCTCTTCCTTTCTGGAGTGCCTTTTTCTTTCTCGTTGCTTGTGTAAAGTTGTAGCCCGCTTCTTTTCATGTGCACTACCTTTGGGCTTCTTGCTTGGTCCTGCTGACATGGAGGCTAAATCGATCTCAACGGCAGTTGGAAGTCTTGAATCATGACTGGCAGAGTTATCAGCTGTGCAGCTAGATGTATGTCTACTTGTTAAATGGGTCTCTGGAAATGTAACCACCTCCCTGGAATCACATACCATTCTATAATGTGACTGAACAGTTAGTGCTTCTACTTCTGAACGTCTCGTAACTGCAACACATATTCTGCGCTGTTCCGCTTCATTCCCATGCGGAAATGACGTCGGCAACGATGCACCAGGATTATCATCAGTTACAGCAGCCACGAGTGTGATGTAAAAACGCCACGCATCGTTCCGTTGTTTGTAGACTCGAGTTACATTTTCACTTACCCTTAGTACTCTGTATAGCAACTGAGAGCCTGCATGATCATCAGCATTGTGCAGCGGACCGGCAGCACTATTGCACTCCATTTGTGCACAAAATAAACAAAAGCCGCTTGAAACATTTGCGGTCAAGCGGCCTAATCAGATAATGAGGGAGTGTCTCATTATAGCAAATTCACACACTTTAAACCTTTATAACTTTTTAACTGTTCACAGCCAAACCATTTTGAAAACTGTATTCAATGCTATATTGTCTAAAGTTGATAGTAATACCTTACGGAGGCAGCAGTATTGTTCTGATTATAAGGACATTCACTTTGAATCACTAATTAGCATTATTCAGAAAACAAGAAACAGCGTAACTTTTTTATTTTAATGCCTCCACTGAATATTTCTTAGACACATTGTTGATTCCCAATGCCCAATAATGTGGTCTAGGCAGTACCCTTTGGCTGTGAACGGGAGAAAAGATACTGGAAAGTACAAAGAAGGACGCTTGGCGGAATACTCTTGAGTTGTCCCACCTGTAAAACAACTTTGGCGAATATTTTATTCCGGCAGCATAGAACTTGAAAATTGTAAATTGGCATATAAAAACTGCAGGCATTTGCAATATGATTCCTAAAGCGTGGAGCTTAACTCGAATTTTTATTTTTGCAGCCGTATAGTCCTTTAATAGTCCCAGCAGACCTCTGAAATACGATGATCAGTAACCGATCTCCATAACCACTGGGGGCGTGTCCCTCAAATTGCTATCAGAGATGGACACCTAGGTGATGTACTTGCAAAAAAAAATTGAGACCTTAACTGTAATTGGTTTGGTCTCCAGACACATAAACAGACACTTAAAAATTATTATAGCTTGTTTAGTGATTTATAAAAATACAAACAAGTCATGTGATTTTGTTGCTTTCATATCATGCGATGCAGAAATACATGCTGATAATTTGCATCCTTATAGCATCTTCTATTGTGGAGATATTGTGAAATAAATTGATTTGTACTCTCTTTGTGACAAGCGCTGTATGTTACGCGAGGAAAGGACTATGCACTCCAAACTGCCGTTTACAACTGACTTACCTGCCAGAGTACATGTGGAGGATACGTTTTCGAGGCCCTGCAATTTTTCTAACATATTGCTACACATAGCCAGAGATAATATATCAGTTCACACTCATCAGCGACCCACACCCGTTGTGTGACTAAAAGAAATAAGCACAGAAGTCTAAAGACATTAGGAAGCAGCTGTAGCCTGTTGCTCATGTATGGTTATGTCAGTGTGTAGTGTTTAAAGCATTTGTACGGATTCGTCTACGGAAGGCATGCACGCGTTAGTAAGTGTTAAGTGGGTCCGTTGCCAATCTCTTTATATATTATCTCTGCCATAGTAATCAGTAGTATCAGTAGTAGAGTGCTACTAGTGTAAAGTACTTGTTGATTAGATTTGATTGCATAGCATCCCGTCAAAGACAGCGTAATAATAAAGGGGGGGAGGGGGGGGGGAGGGAGGCTAATCCACATGAGTTCTAACCAATCTTCAGATGAAGTTTGCCGTCGATCCGAATCCGATGATGGATGAGTACGAGGATGTAACGATCTCGCTGATGTAGAGCTAGAGGTAGCCTCGTCCCCAGGCCCTGTTTTATTAAAGTTACGGGGTGAAAAACTTTAATTAAACAGGGCCTGGGAAAGTGGTCAGGCACAGAGCCCCAGAAACTACATTTGTCTCCATTTTTGGCTCAGCGGGATGACAGGAATATGCAGTTTTTTGTAGCACTGAAATCCTCGGAACAGAAGCACTTCGCGTCCCTGACAGCATTTTTTGCTACATGGCATGTGTGATGGCAAGACTTCTCATCCCCCCCCCCCCCCCCCCCCCCCCCCCCCCCCCGCCTGCAAGTACATGTAGATCGAAAAGGCGATAGATCATCTTGAATAAGTACAGTCGGAAGCACTGATTTTGTTCTGAAACTGCATGTGGCTTTCATGTAGAAATATTCCATGCACTGCGCCGAAAGCTTCCGCGCCGCCTCCGGAGCCCTGGATACAAATGAGCGGAAGCCTGTGCTTTTGACAGATGTATGTATTACCCGGTTAGGCTGAGCACATGCAGACTGATGCAGTGAAGAACGTTTCCTAGCGTGTCTCAAAATTACATTGCGATCGACAAGTCAATTTTAACATCGGCGTAGCCGTAGGAAGGCTGCATTAATAACATAAAGGTACTCTGCCCGAAAGCGGAGATAATATTATCTCTGCCGAAAGTAGTGGCACACAATTAAATGTATGTGGAATATTAATGGCCTGATGTTGTTAAAAGTAGTTTTAGCATATCATATTCATAACTAGTCATTTGGCTGAAACGCTAAATTCAGTGGTTCTGAATCACGGGGTAGCGAGTTCGAATCCTGCAAAGAGTGGTGTTTTTTCACCCGAGGAGTTTGGCAAAATAAGGGTTTGGGCCCGCCTCTCATCCTCCCATGATGCAGGTTTGACAACTTGACTGCCCCGCTAGGTTCCCACTTCGACAAATAATCGCATTAGTCCGCTTCACACCCGCATAAGGCCTACTGACAGTAATTACCAATATCGCTTTTTTTTTTTTGATTTTTAAAAAATAATATACTTTCTGCGGGATGATCACAGCGTTCCATTTTACAGTATAAGATAGCTTCAGCTTCTTTTTCATTTTATTTTATTTTTAAGATTTGGTGCTTACAGGGGACATCAATACTAGGCTACAGTTGTGATATTAAGGTTCAGCCAGGTGAAAAGATATATAATTATTATATAGATAATATAATAATTATTCAGTATGATTATAAAATATCTATATCTACGCTTGATAAAATGCTCTGTGTAGGAGACCTGACGCTGATCATGAAACAACAAACGGTCGTATCATACTGAGTGTCTCGTTTTTGAAAGATGAATGGTTTTAAAACTTCACATCCAAGGATGTACTCCACAGTACTGTTATAATATTCATACCTCAATCATTAATTGTACATGTACGACTGAACGCGTGTAACCAATATACATCTTCACCTCTGGCGAAAAGTAGTCAGGCCATGGCCCGAATGTACGGCCCTGTTGATGGTCATAATGGGTAGGGTGCGGGAGAGGGGTACCCCTCCGGCCCAGCCAGCTAGGGGAGTGCTGTAAGCTCCCGCTTTGGGGTATCCTTTTCAATACGGGAGTGGGCATGAAGGAATGTGTCACCTTCACATGCTGAGCAATGTTGTTAGGTATTGAAATGCATACATAGGTGTTGGGGCAAGACGAATGCGATCTGTAAAAGGGCGTCTTTTGTCCCCTCTCGGGTTTAACAAATCAATCCACGGCTGTTACAATTACATTGAAACGGGGACATTAGGTCCCCACCCGCTGTGAATATTGAGCACTAAGGAACATGGCTCATTTGTTCCATAGCAAACCTACCTTGGAAAGAAACCATTTTGTCTAGGCTTGTAATTTCGCCTGGTTTCACAAAGTAACAGGACAAGTGCTCAGAGAAAGCAGTTGGTAAAACGTGGGTGCATTTTTCTTGTCCTAAATATATTTGGACTTTTGTTATACAAATTAATACAGAAGGATCCTCGTGAGATGTCATGTAAGTGTTTTTGGGACAAACAGATTGACCATAAGACCTAATACAGCACAGCCAGGTCAGGCCAACTTGACCTTCAATCACTTATATGGCATGAAACAAGGCACCCACCTGACTGAGAGGGCATCGCATGATCCTCGAAATCCTCACAGCCCACAAGATCTATTCATGAGTAGGGTGTGGCAAAGGTCCCTATACGTGTCCTGACTTCTTCAGGGCCAAAATCCCATGGAGTCTGTACTAACCATGGGGAGCTCTAGACGGGGGAGAAGGGGAGTGATTAGGGAATGACCACAACAACATTCCCACCATCAAGAATAGCTTTGCTAAAAGGTCCTATAAGGCCACTCCCAGTGCCCAAAGGGACCATTTGAGTCTGTAGGCCAAGAGCCATTGCACAACACCATCCTGTACACGAGTGAAGGGAAGTGTGAGGAAGAGAGGGGAGAGATAGGAGTGAGGGAGGGGAAGGAGGGAGGGAGGTGAGTGGGAGGGGAGGGAAGAAGGGATTGGGAGGTCAGTGGGAGGGGAAGTAACAGACTGGATAGTAACTTATTTCCTTCATAGAAATACTCCCCACAGCTGGCTTGCTTTGTGCAAAGTTTTTATTTATCTGGAGGATTGGGAGTACCACCGCTTAGAGAACCTGCTATTACATGTATTAACCCCTCGTTAAGTCCCTTTATGCGCCCAGGCTGTAGCATATCATCAAAACTGTTTTCAATTGCACCTTTAATTACAAAGTATTTTGAATATGTGTGCAGCACCATTCATGTAATGGTTTTTATTTTGCTTCACTGATTTTCCTCGGTCAAAGTTGGCTGTTTAATAATGAGATTTGTGTACGCCATTTTCAACATACACCATAATCCAGTTCACACAATCTGATTGTAAAACCTAATGGCACGTACGTAACAGCCGTGTATCAGGAAATACGTAATCAATAGTGAATGCATGTTAATAACTTTGAAAACAGTTGAAGTCTGAGGACATGTGTGGCAGTGGTAATGTTTTTAAATGGTTTTGTAATCTTGTGTGGTGTTTTGTAATGTTGTGTGGTGTTTTGTAATGCTGTGTAATATTTTTGTAATGCTGTGTGGTGTTTTGTAATGTGTAACGTTTTTTAATGGTTTTGTAATCTTGTGTGATGTTTTCTAATGCTGTGTGGTGTTAATGTTGTGTGGTGTTTTGTAATGTTGTGTAACTGATGTTTTGTAATGCTGTGTGGTGTTTTGTAATGCTCTAATGTTGTGTTGTTGGATCAAGCCTGGGTGGCTATCATCTTGTTGTAGCTAAACTATGGTTATTTGTGGGGAAGGGAGGTGCTATACGGGGGACATGTGGGAGGGAGGTATGTTGATCTTATTTGACCAATAACATGTTATCATTTTTTTTTCTTGCCCCGCCCCCAAAGTGCCATCTGCATCTATCCATTCACCCAGTTATCTACAATGAGCCGCTGGATGTGAACGATTGGACCAATGACATTGAGAGGCGGTTTGCTGCCGGGATTGCCAAAGGAAGGAGGGATGGTTACATCCACAAGGGGTCCACCATTGTGGTGCTGAGTGGCTGGAAGCCTGGACCTACCAACACCAACACCATACGTATCTCACAAGTGGAGTACTAGGAGACTCATAGAACAGATTACTCTGGGTGTGTTGGTTTGTTAGAGCTCTGCATCATTAGATAGCAGCCATAGTGCATCATGTATTATTGATATCTATCACATGATTATTATAACTGTTATGGATCAAGTGAAAGGTGACCTTTATCACATCTATCACTCCCCCTTCTCACCCTTCCCCTTGCTTGCCTCATTTCTGGTGCAACATACATGTACCTTCCGGATAGGTGTGGCTTGTGTCCAAATATCCACCCTCTATCCCCAATACCTACACACCCACAAACAAATAGAGCTGTACGCAACACTTTGGAAACAATGTGTGAACATATGTCATGCAGTAATGTGGTGTGCATGTTTAGTCTGGTGTCAATCAGTGGCCAGTTAGGAGTTCTACAGGATTGGCTCGCTTGAAGGTTCATATCAACACCACGACCTAGCTGACTCCACCTCCTCATATCCCAGATGTCCAAGCACTCCACCTGGTACAGGTGTTGGGCCAGCCACACCCCCTTCTGCTCCAGCTGCTCCACCCTCTGCCCCTGGAGGTCCATCAGCTTCCTGACATTGTGGTGTACCCTGTCCCTGCACTGGCCTGGGGGGAGCAGGCTTGGAAGATGAATGGAACGTTCCTACTAAATACATGTATTATGCACAATGCTAATTAATGCCCTCCATAGAATGGAAACATTATCCCTGCCTGAGTGCTCATGTAGGAGACCCTTTATTTAGCAAGCCTATCTACACATGTTCAATTGTTTTTATTCTTTGTATTACTCAGTATTACTAAGCATCAACAGTACACAAGGCCAGACTACTAGCCATCTCTGCTCCACAAGCACATGCATGGCTGAGGGCACAACCATCTCCAAAATTGGGGTTAGACCTGCTGCCCAATGAAATCCAAGTCTTAGTGAAATGGTGGCTTGGGCTTCCACTTTCCACAGATGCAGATGCCTGCCCACACTGCTCCCAAGCCCTGGACATTCATGGGCACCATGCCCTGATATGTCGTTCAGGTGGGGATGTAGTCACAAGGCACAACCGCCTTCGTGACTGCTTCGCAGATTTCTGTCGTAAGGCTTGTCTTGCTCCTGAAATTGAAAGAGGTAGTGGGCTCACCTCAACAAAGGACAGAACGCGACCGGCTGATGTGTTGGTGCCTAACTGGTCTCTCTCACGTTCAGCAGCATTTGATCTGAAGGTCATCAATCCGCTCAACTCAAACTTTTTATTGGGAGCGAGCATGACCTCAGGTTATACTGCTGAACTGGGAGAGCAGGACAAACATGCCAAAAATGACATTCCCTGTACTGCGAGAGGTTGGGTATGTGTCCCATTGGTCGTGGAGGTATTTGGTGGTTGGGGAAGCGAGGCACAAGAAGCTCTCTCAAGGGTTGCCAAGAAACTAGCCATCAGGATGAGTCGTTTCTGGCCTGAGGTGCTAGCCTCAATCTACTGCCGCCTGGGCATTACCCTGATGCGCCAGAATGCAAGGGCTCTACTGGGACGAACCACAGGTGTAGTAGATATTAGTTCAGTGTACATGTAGCTTAGTATTTAGTTTCTTGCATTGTGTTCCTCATATTATGTAATGCAAACCACTGTATATAATTCGTATAACGTATTCGTATTTTTTAATAACAGTCTTTAACAATAAAAAATAATAATAATAATAATAATAAAATAATATCACGATGAAAAACGTATTGTTATACACAACTGTATAACAGTGTGTATAATTATAGACATTATTGCGTATATATACGTGTGTATAACGTCTCAATACACCGCTAATTGATGTTATACACTAGTGTATAACAGCCCTTTTTACACAGTGTACAAGGTGCACCAATCTAAAAAATTGGCACAGCAAATT